>JAOTQW010000004.1:10056193-10066500 GCA_026260075.1 Sisor rabdophorus | reverse complement strand
TTGGATTGAGGAGGTAATCCCTTTCAATCCTCAAGTGAAGGTGAGTCAATCTGAATAAACAGAGCTGACCACCAGCAGGGCTTTAGTTCTTGATTCCTCATTAGAGAGCTACAGCAGGCAGGGTGTAGAGAGGGATAAAACGAGAGAGAGAGAGAGAGAGAGAGAGAGAGAGAGAGATTCTGGTTGCTGAGACCCAAGATAAATTTAGGTAAACAGCTTCAACATCTAGTTTGTTACAGTGTCATCAGTTAGCAGGGTCTTTGGTAGATTATAGCTAAAGTTACTTAATGTTGCATTTCAGAGGATTGTGTGTGTTTTTGTTTTCTAGAAAAGCTTCATATCTAAGATGCAGATATCCATTGCATATTTTTTTACTTTATTCCGCAATACTAAGTGTCAACGGTAGGGGGCTCTGTTGCTCTATGCAAACTATACCAATCATTTTCTCTCTCAGTCACACTCATACACACACAAACATATAGTACATAAGTGTCTTCCTTTCGAGGACCTTCAGGTGACATTATTAATTAATGCTTCTAAATCGAACACTATAATTTATCCATATAATCAAAATAAAACTCTCAGCTCCTTTAGCTTTTAAATAAGCTTTTAAAAAATAAAACTTTATAGAGTGGCACATGTCAGAAAGTTAGGTGTTACTATTGAAATTTTTAAAATCTTTTTAGAAACATTTTTGGTTAAAATAATTTATCTGGTCCCATTTGTTTTACTGTCGTTTCCAGGTCATTTTATTGACATAATGGTATTTGTTAATACCAATCCTTGTGGGTCCCCATAACGACATTCAAAACCAAAAAAGACCTCAAGATCACAACACAACATAACCTTTTCTTTTTTGACTGTTTTTTTCTACAAAAGATTGGAACAAATAATAATATAGGATGTTGGTACAGAAACACAGACAGATTGTGTGTAAATATTAAACACAATTATACCTCTGACCCAGTTGAGCTCACATACTAAATTAAAGGAATATATAAAGTATGAAACGTGTAATGACTATGTTGACTAATATTTACAAGTTTCTATTACATTATATTTCATTCAAAAGATGTTTTTAAAATAACAAACCAAATACAAAGACAAGAAAAATGCATCACCATTAATATTTATAACCAACAGGAGTTACTGAATTATTCAGGCGTAAATCGGACTTTAAAACAGCATCTAGGCTTTATTTTACAGGGAGCTAACAGAAGAAGCGTCATTATACATAATTTCTCACTTCAACTGGATAAGGGCTGATTTAAGGTTGTTTTTACACTTGGCTCAAATACCTGGCATGACTATACACGCAAGATTCATCATCGCACAATTTGTTTCCAGCTTGCAGATCAGTTGTGCAGTGATTTACATCCTGTCTGGTGCATGTGTGTGTCTGTGTATATGTGTGTGTGGGTTTTTTTAAGAAGCGACAGTATATTTTTTATTTTATTAATATAGTGAAGCGGTACATTGTTCCTTCACTACAACTAAGAAAGGCCTAAACATCTGAGCACAATGAAGACAAAAGGGCTTGAGAAATTCCTAACCAAACAGCTACTGATTCTTCCAGTTAGCCTACCAAAATAAATTTCTGCTCTGTTCGATAGGCTTTGATAGTATAATAAAAAAATATATATTTCAGTGCTTTGGCATTGTCTCACGGATATAAGTGGGTGATTATGTTGTCTAGGTTTATGCCATTTTCGGGCATCAGGGAGCTACTATCACTGGGTGGTCTTCTGAAATTGCTTTAAAATGTTACCTTGGCGTTTTGCTTAAAATTTTGATTCGCGATAACACAAACCGTGTTCAGGGAATGGCAGTACTGATTTTTTAAGATATTTGTCAGCGACGCTCCGGATCTGTTGCGCACCAATTCCACCGACATTGTCTTGTCAGTCATTAGTATTCTCATATGACAACTAACATCCCACGCAGCAAGCGTAAACATGTAATAGAGGAGTAGTAGAGAGAATTGAGAAAATTGCTGACATCTGGAATAGGATGTTCAGTAAAAACCAGATTGGTATCGGTTTGTATCATAATTTTATTATTTTATACAATCGTTATTTGTGTTATAAAAATGATTACAATATTCTCCATCAGAATAAAGTCTTTCTTTTCGGCTTCTTTCATTCATCTTGGTGTACTTGTCCAAAGGGCAGTCATGGTGTGGTGAAAACACAGAGTTCTTATAAACATCACTGAAATAAACTTGAACCCAGACCTCTTTTCTTATGCCTAATATATGTAGTACTGTTGTGATTGAATGCAAAAATTATTTGATGGATGGATGGATGGATGAATAGATAGACTAAAAAAACCCCACCTTAATAGATAGGTCCCTTCTTGTCCCAACCACCCCTCTCTCTTTCTTTCTCCTATCAATACATACAAAATATGTTTTTAAAAATAACTATATTTTTAAAACACCAAATACTTTTGAAAGTCACTTTCAGGAAACCTGTGAGTGTAAATATAGCAGGTATTAGCTCGTTTAAGCCCTGTTTAATCCACCTATATGAGCAATTGATTCGATTGCACTCATAAATTAGCCTCTTCACATGTATATGAGAGAGTGTAAGTTGTAAATGTTCAGAAAGAAAAGGAGTTTCCCAAGGTCTGTGTGAACATTATGCGATGCGAAAACTTTCAATTATATGTTACATACTGTAATGAAATATTAATGTGTGTATGATATCCATCATCTAGAGGCACAACACAACACACTACCAAGCTCATTTGTTATGTGTTCACTTGTTTTATTAAAGGTGAAACATTATGTCCCTAAACATCTGGATGCTCACCGATTGTGAAAAAACTTCTAATCAACAATAGGTCACATGACCTTCTGATTTAATGAATTATTAGACTATGACTATCTTAATATAAGTCACATGAAAGCTCAAACATTCGGTAGTTGTGCACAGAGTTTGCGGAATGATGTGCACAGGGTTTTTGTTTAATTTATGATGTGTTTCTAGTACTAGCTGGAAGCCTCAAATACACTGCAATGATCCAGTTCTTTTTAGATATCTTTTTTGTGCGTTTGTGTGTGTTTTTTAGTCATTTTAGTGCTGGACATAAAGCAGTGATTAAGAGACAGAAAATTGATTGAGTGGTCTGTTATAGACGGCATAAGTCACCCGATCGAAATCAGCATATACTACACACATAAGAGGACAGGTGACACATCCACGTCCACTTTACTAACTAATAGGAGAGCGTGAGGTATGTATGGTTGTTCTATTCTATTGGAGACCATGAGGACAGCAACAATAGACTGTTTTGACTTTGTGGAAACATTTAGCTCCTGGAGTCCCCATGGTTTAAACAGCTGTATGGCTGTGTGTCTAGGATTTTACTTTTACATAAGCTTACTGCCGGGCGGCGCAGTGGCATAGTGGTCGCCTCACAACAAGAAGGTCCTGGGTTCGAATCCACACGCTTGCTTGTGTTTGCTCCAGGAACTCCAGTTTCCTCCCACAGTCCAAAAACATGTGCATTAGGTTGATTGGTAACTCTAAATTGCCCATAGAAGTGAGTGTGTGTGTTGTTGTGTGTTTGGCCTTGCGACCTGTCTGGCGACCTGTCCAGGGTGTACCTCCCATATGTGTGCTGGGACTGGCTCCAGCAGACCCCTGTGACCGTGATTTTGCCCTTTGGAGTTTAGAGCAGGGTTTTTAAATGTCGGAAAGATGTGTTTTTTTTGGTCTCACTGAGAGCTCTCCTCTAACGCTCTATCATGAATTTATTTCAGTGTTGTATAATGCAGCTAAGAACAAACTCATATGTTGATAAACAGTTAAACACCACTGACAGAACACATCAGTCTGTGTCTGTCTGTCTCTATTGGTCTGTATGTCTGCCTGTCTGCATCTATGTGTCGGTCTATCTTTATTTAACCTGACTGAAGCATTATTATGGCCCAAATTTTTCTATTGAGCAAACATGTAAATCTGGATTGCAGCTGGAGCGGAGTGGAGCTGGAGAAAATAAATGTTGTATTCTCTGATTTATTGGAACATTTGCCTGAGGAACATATTTCCTAAAAAGCTTTAAAAATATTCTTTTATCAATACATTTAAGGTTGATTACTAATGGCAATATTAAGGTTAGATTAATCTTGGGCATAGGATTAATTAGCTACAGTTAAATATGTCAACTGAGCCTTACAAGTAAAATAAAATTGTGCGTCTGCACGTGTGTGTGTGTGTGTGTGTCTGCACTTTATCCTCCAGTGAAATGTTGTAATAGATAAATGTGTGTGCCGGTTGAGTGGTCTTGATCCAGACCCGAGCTAGTATTTTAGATCCTCTCCTCCAGCACAGGCCTGACAGCCATCAGGGGAACAGGATCTCTACCGCTGCCCAACACCTGTATGAAAACGACAGAACAAGAAAAAGAAAAAAGTAACATTCTTCATTCCACACCTCTTAGGGGTGTATCACATATAACAGATGCATTAAAAAGCAGAACATACCCACTTTAGAACAGAGAAATAATAAATAAAGCAAATGGATGAACAAAGTATTAAGTTCTGGAAACTGTTTAATGAACACAAGATCAGATGTGATTATTTCTCCTGTGTGGGTAAATATAGTAAACCATTTATTTTTATAATACATTAGGAGCCTGTACACCTGTTTAATACCTTACAATTAATCACAGACTCAGGAACAGTGCACTGGATAAAATTTCACAGGATTATTTTATTTCTTAGTTTTATAATTCATGTGCATCTTATAAACCTAGCTGTGGGTTAAGCTGTGGGTTGAGTCATGATTTTAGCTAAAATTAGTATGTACAACATGCACCTGTTTGGGGCATTAGTAATATGCAATAAATGCTAAAACATATGCTGTTGGAATTATTAGAAAATATTTAGTGTTAACAGCTGTGTGCCTTCTTCTTAACAATGATATTAAATTCAGGTAAAAAATTTCAATGCAGGTTAAAACAGCCTTAAATGACATGCACAAAAGAACTCACATTAACATAGATAAAAAAATGTTGACCTGCACATCTAATTTCTTTAATTATAATTTTTTAAATGCCATACTAGCACCCAGGCTATGTTTAGGATGACTTCACACTTGTACTTAATTCATTTATTTATTCATTCATCTTGTAACCGGCTTATTCCCTAGGGGTCACGGGGGTCTGCTGAAGCCTATCCCAGCGCAGATAGGGAGAGAGGCAGGGGTAGACCCTGGACAGGTTGCCAATCCATAGCAGGGCCCCACATATAGATAAGAGGTGGGGGTACACCCTTGAAAGGTCGACAGTCTGTTGCAGACACTCATACTTTTCTTGTTGACCGAATATACATGTCTTTGGACTGTGGAAGGAAACCAAAATACTGGGCATAAACCCTGCAAACTCAATACAGAATCTTATTTTGATGCTGTCACAGGCTATTTACACACTTTTCAGTCTATTAGCACAATATAAACTAAATTGGATGCTGTTCTACCTATCTGTATTAAGCATTATTTTTGTTGTTTTGTTGTTATTTTTGTTGTTTTGGATATGTCCTCAGATTCGCATTGTTCTTTTATTAATATAAATAATGATTTTTGTAGAATCTATTCATTCATTCATTCATTCATTACTACCCACCTCTGCTAAATGCTTTAAACTATAAATAAATAAATTCCAAATTTTATTTGTCACACACTTGATAACACACTGTACAACATATCTTTGCATATCCCACCATGAAAAATGCACGTTTGTGTAGGTTTACTCGGGGTACTCTGGTCTCCTTCCACAGTCCAAAACATGTACATAAGATTGATTGGTGATTTTGATTTGCCCATAGAAGTGAGTGTGTGTAGCTGTTTGTCTATGTATCCACACCCTATGTGAGCTTGGATAGGCTCCAGCAGACCCCAGTGATCCAGAATTAGGGAATTAGTGGGTATAAAAGATTAAACATGCAGGTGCAGGGAGAACATGCAAACTCAGCACAGAAAAACGCTTCCCCGGGACCTTCATGCTGTGAGGCGACCCTGCTAACCATTTCGCCAGCGTGCTGCCATAATCAATTTCTATATTAGATTTTTAAATCAACTATCAAGGTCTTATTTGCTTTGGCTCAAATGTGTGAAATGAAATGTTTGATTATGCTTGTATGGTTGTTGTTATTCTTAGAGCTCAGGTCTACTTCCATCCTCCTGCTGCTTACATAAGCATAGTCCAGGGGTCGAAGAGAAGTCATTATCACTGGACATGAGAAACTGAGTTCACAGCTCATCTTTGTGTGCCAAAAGCCTTGTATTTAGCCATGCTACCTGACTGTTCAGCACAAAGCGGATTATCCTCAGACCTGCGCCTCTCTCGCTATTGCTTAGTGAGATTGGAGCAAGAGAAAATAGGTCAGTGCCAGCCATCAGCATGCAGCTGTCGCATATTAATGACAAAGTCAGTCTGTGACAGATGAGGTCATTTCACAAGGGCTCTTTCTTTGTCTCGTTTTCTTTCTGCGCCTTTCTATTTACATTTCCCTTACACACACTCGCTGTTTTCAACTTTCTCCAGTAGCAATATTCAAGCGCTTTACCTCACTTTCAGTTTTCTTTAAACCTACACCTGCATTTCTATTCGTTTCCACTCTCTAAGGTAAATAAATAAATATGATTTGCAATGCTGGAAGTAAGCACTTGGAACAGTTCAGAAGGGACCTTGTACTGGCTGCAGGAAATCAGTAGACAGCATATGGCAAACTGTAGAATTTAGGCCAATCCTTTCGTAAATTCCTATCCAACAGGCTTTATAAAATAAGTGTGTGTGTGCCAAGTACAAGGGCAAGTAATCAATAGGGCTGTATGGCCTGAAATAAATGCAAAACCAACCTTTACAATTTGAAAAGTTGCACTGAATAGAGTGGTTGAACTGGTAGAAGATTAGAGTAGTAAAAGATGGACAGATTGACAGTGTAATAAAATTTAAGACAAATATTCTGCACCTCCTTCTTGCCCATTTTAATACATCTCCCAGATGACCGTCAGCTAAATATTCTGTTACATTTTCTGGATTAGATTTATTGCAGGTAGACGAGCATGTTCTGTGGCTGTACCAAGGATTGCATTAGCTGCAGCTTAAGAAACCATGAAGATGTACTTAAAGTAAAAACCACTAGATTTAATAATTCAATATATTATTAAAATCAGATAATTTATGAAAGCTCAGAATAAAAGACAACCAGAGACATAAATGTTTTTCTTAGCTGAGGCATACGAAAACTTTTACAGCATATGGCGTATCCAGAGCGACATATACCTGAGCAATAGGGGGTTAAGGGCCTTGCTCAGGAGCCCACGGTCATGGCTTGGTGGTGCTGTGAATCAAACCCTTGTCTTTCTGGTATTAGTCCAACACCTTAACCACTAGGCCACCCCTGTTGTTTATTCTATTTGCACAACAGCATGTGACAATAGAACTCACACTAAAACGCTAAAACAATATAGATCAGACCAAAGATAACTATAGAAAAGGCTACTGAAAGTGTTTTCAGAACACTTGTCTTCACAAAGCATGATTGATTGCATTTGCTTAAACATACATTGATAACTGCTGCTACTTGCTACTTTATTCTAGGTATGGAGTGACTAAGAGTACATTTTGTGTCGCCTTACCAACAACTTTTGATTTATGAAATATCTTATGGCTTTTTATTTGGTTGGGAAAACAGCATTTTTCCCAACAATCAGAGGTAAAAGGTAAATTCTACCCACTTTGACCACAGTAATAAAGAGGGCACTAGGGGGGTTACACACATGACAAATATGGCAAGGTGGAATGCAATAGCTTATCAGTGTTCAGCCAACAGCCATTAACGATTTAGCTGCATCTGCTTCAGCTCCCTGCTCCCACATTGATGACTCAATTATAGGCTGTGCAGAGCTTCCACCTATGGCAAACTGTATCAAAATCAGGGGGCATTAGTTATGTCATTTGTCAGAGCAATCCCTCACCACGCGTATGACAAGGTAATTCACAGAGAGGAAAGCTTAGTGTAAGTAGACATTGGTATTACATAGGGACTCTTTGAACAAGTCTGTATGTCAGCACTGACTGTGGACTGTAATGATGAATTCAAAGGTCTGACAATACAGATGGTGAAAAGACGTTAGTTTGAGCGGTGTTGTCTTTTGCCAGATTTGACAGCAAGAGAGGGCGAGTGCTTCTGGTAAGCACTGGTCAATAAAAATAAAAGATGATATAAAGATAAAAATGTATTAAATGTAATTGCCACAGGGACAGAACAAAATATTTTACACCATTTTTAACCCACAAACAATGTGTTCCAAAATGATAATTACTAATACAAATAGAAATTTTAGTGCCTTGGTTTTTGCTTAGTGATTTAAGTTTTGGACTATTGATCAGAAGGTCGTAAATTTGAATTACAAGACTATTAAACTTCCACTGCTGGCCCTATCTGCATTTTTTCGGCTCTTAACTGCTTAGTTGTATGAATAATATCGCTCTGGATAAGGGCATCTGATAAATTCTGTAAATAAGAATGATTTAAGATGACCACATGATATGTAACAAAAACCCCATTCAGACAAGACCAATTTTGCAGGGGAGAGTTAGATAAATGTCTGTTTCTTAAATGTACTTTTATATTTTAATCCCCTTCGAATCTATAATGTCTGTATTTTTAACAAACTTTTCCGACCTCCCTCTAATTCTGATTTAGATTCTTTTAAATTCTGCACCTAATTACGTAACATGGAAATTTTTAAATAAAATGTTTTTGTTCCAGTGGGCTTATTATAAAAACCCAGTTTTATAAAATCTGGTTACATTTTAATTAATTTATTCATCTTCTATACCCACTTATTCCCTTATTTATTGTCACTGAAATCTGAAAATGGGGGAAGTCAGAATGTGTACACCATGGCCAGGTTGCCACTCCATTACAGTGCCACACACTCACACTTAGTCCTATGAGAATCACCATTCAACCTAACATACTTGGAATGTTAAAAAAAAAAGAGGACTACATGGAGTAAACCCACTCAAGCACGGGGAGAAAACGTAAACTTCAGACAAAATGGCTCCTTTTATATCAGGACTTTCTTGTACCCGGACTTTCTTGTTGTGAGGCAACAGTGCTATCTACTAAGCCACCATACTGCCCCATTGTAAATGTTTTTGAATATTTTTTTAATCATTCTTAACTTGTGATTTTAACGACCACATGTAAAACACTACCACTGTAATAATGTAAATAATGTAAACTGAAATGTCGCTTGGAAAACTAATCCTGTCCGAATAGTACTTAAATCACAGTATCTGCTACAGTTTGCCTTAGTTTAAAAATTATATCAGCTTGATTCATAATCTAAGCTGTGCAGTGCTGTAGGGGTTGCACATTCACCTCTCAGTAAGAAGATCATGGGTTTCATTCCCAGGTCTTTCTATGTGGAGTTTACATGTTCTACCTGTGCTTGCTTCGGTTTCCTCTGGGTACCCGGGTTTTCTTCAGACAGTCCAAAAACCATTTACATTAGGTTAGTTAATTACTCTATGTACAGTATTATTACTGTAAAGTATTATTACAGTATTATTACGTTAGTTTATGACTCATTATACAGGATTATTACCTCACAAACAGTGTCCTAAAATTACTACAGAAGAATACAACTAGATATTGGGTTGCATTATATTTTGATTAAGAAATCTGAACATTGATAAGAAGGTTATAAATTTCAATTCCATCAACTGTTAGGCCTTTGTGTACACTGCATAGATGTATAAAAAAGATTGCTCAGGATAAATAGATGAAGTTAAGCATTGTCATGGCTTTGTTTCCAGACAGACAGTCAAACTGTTTTACCATTCGCACAACACTTTAATCCTGTCAGATTTATTTGTTACTTTTTTGGCTGATATGCTTTAGTAGAGCTTGGTGCAAAAACACTTATTTTTTCAGTCCTCTTTGTATTGGAGATGATACAAGAGATTTGGGATTTGGGCTAATAATTGCATATTTACATTAAGAGCATTCAAAACTGAGCAAGAAGACAGTGCTTAACACATGGCATGTTGGCCAAAAGCCCGTAGGTACACTGCCAATAAACCATTGTGTGTCTCATATGAATGATAAATCAAACATATACACATAATGTTGCTAATGTCATTATTATCTTTTTTTTTTAATTCATTATGAGAAAAAAGGTCCAACATGATCAGTGTTCTTTTAACATTAATAACATCTTAAAAGGGCGGTGCGGTGGCACAGTGGTTAGCACGGTCGCCTCACAACAAGAAGGTCCTGGGTTCGA
>JAOTQW010000004.1:10022753-10033868 GCA_026260075.1 Sisor rabdophorus | reverse complement strand
AAAGACCCCAAGCCCGGGATTCGAACCCAGGACCTTCTTGTTGTGAGGCGACAGTACTAACCACTGCTCCACCACGCCGCCTGAACAGTTTAAATCCTGGCATACTGTGTGGCGTCTGCTGTGGAGCCCAAGGCCGGCTCAAGCCTTTAGGGAGCTCTAAGCAGAATTTTATTTGGGGGTGCCGCATTTCAGTATATGACTAGTTTTTGCTAATCCTCCACAGTATAAATCTAAAACACTTAGCAATTTTGCTGTTACTGTATTGAGTACATTATTGCATTTTTTTTTATTTTTAATAGTAACCAGTGGTACAAATTTGTATTGTAACACTAGCAATCCCATTGTGCAAATGCAACACTTGGCCTACTCAATGCGGTATACTGAAAATTTACAGACCTGTCATTTTATGTATTCTTGGAAGCCCCCCAGGACCTTAAGAAGCTGGTTGGTTTGCTTATGACTTGTGCTAGTTGTGCTGCTATTGTAACTATACTATAGAAGTTTTCTGTAAGTAAAAGCAAAGATGCAAGTAATATAATTTCAGCCTATATTTAATTCATAAAAGTAGACTTTAAAGTAAAATTATGCATAAATTTGAAATATAAATAAATGTATCCCACCACTGTTGGGACCTCAAGCAAGATAAAACAAATTTTACTGTGCTGTAAAGCATATACAACATTTACATTCAGAAGTGTAGAATTATTTATTTTTACACATAGAATTTAGCGTTGTCCAAAGTTAATTATGAATGTTGTAATATTTGCTACAGTAAACTCTGAAATTCAATCCATCATGTAGTCATGCTCATCAATTTCCTAATTTACTCTCTAGGTCAACTAAGACTCTCCCTAAAGTGTTTTTCTAACATGATTAAATGAGTGATATTTTTAAATGTCACTGATTATAATGTCATCCTACGGTATCATCACATATAATTAATCCGTCTGTAATCTGTGTCTGTTCTTTCTTTAACCATCGGGTAGCAGTTACTTGATCAAGAAAACAATACAGCATTTTGTTACTCATCCAAAAAAAATTCAAGACTTTCACTGTCTAGTGGGTGGCTCAGTGACATTTATAGAATTTGTGTATTATAGGTCACATGACAGTCACTGATGATAAACGATAGATCTTTCGTTTCACCTTGGCTTGTTCTTTTTTGCATTCTTTCTGTTTTTTTCCCCTATCTACAATTTTATGAGTAGTCAAAATGGCACCTTGTTGTGCCAATAATCTCCAGGTATTTGATGGGTTTTTTTTAATAAATATTGTAACAGCTTTAATATTTCCTTAAAACATCAGATATGTTACCTCATCTACATTTCAGTTGTCTTGCAAAAGTCAATCTTCTTGTATAATTCAGTCTGTAAGAGTAATAAAAGATCAATCAACCAATATCAAACACAGCTAACGTCTTTGAAAATAGTGTACATTGCACCCAAAAATATTTATTTTTCACACAATTTTGCACTGCCACCCAATGATAAATGAATATCTATTGCATATCACATTTTCTGGAACCTACACTCACCCTTACCATACTTAGTAGATAGCAGATGCACAGTCTGTCCTCGGAGACATCCTTCTTTTTAATGGGATTCTTATCAAACTGCAACAAGCTGGTGTGTGCAACCGGAGTGTGAATGCCTAATTGAATCATAGAATATCGAGCTGTTGCGAAAGATATCTGATGACACTGTCAACCTGGAATATAAATTAAGCATAGGCTCTGGCAAAAGAAAATAGTGGTGTGCACATCAACCGGCTATAATAAACCAAATCTTTAGCATTAACTTTTTATTTAAAAGTGCATTAACAAGGATAGGTTATCAATTTCAAGGATTTTATGAGTATAATAGGCCTCATGGCATGAAAGGCACCTTCATCATTCGCTAACGTAAGGCACCAGAGAACAAGCAGACCTGCTGCGGATTTTTAGGGATGTAGGTGACTATATATTTAAATTCTCTTCATGGCCAATGACTTAATTATTGCTTATTTTTGGTAAATGCGATTGCATTTGATTTACATTTCTCTAAACATGACACTACCAAAATACGTGTTTGTATTAATTCCAAATAAAAAATTACTGCAAAATTAACTAGTGTGATTGCTTAAGGGTCACATTAATAACACCTTCAATTAAGCCTTCAGGGCTATAATGTGCATGTCATTCATTCTCTTTTACACCCTCTTATTTCCTAACCTGGGGTCACATAGTGCATATAGGATGAAAGGCAGGGGTACACCTTGGACAGGTTGCCAGTCCATCACAGGGCCACACACAGAAAAACAACAACACAAACTTCTTCCTATGGGCAATGTAGGATCACCAGCCAACCTAATGAAAATGTTTTTAGGCTGTGGAAGAAAACCAAAGAACATACAAACCCCTTTACAGCATTTACAGCATTTGGCATACACCCTTATTCAAAGCGATTAACATTATTCTCTTTTATAAAATTAAGCAATAGGGGGTTAAGGGACTTGCTTAGGGGCCCAGAGGTGGCAACTTGCTGGTGCTGGGAATCAAACCTTGATTTTCCAAATAGCAGGCCAAAAGCTTTACCACTGTCTTATTATGCATTCTTTATGTTTACTTGGTTCTTATTTTTTAAAAGCTCTGCAAATAGCTCATTTGCTAAGGTCACACACACACACATGCACACACACACACACACACAGGGGAAAATGCTTATCTTTCTAAAATGATTTTCTTTAATGAAGGGCTGACTCTCACAATCATGCCTGAAAATCATGCATTTAGCATAGAAAAGAGCATGCCAGAAAATTGGGATTTCGTGGATTGATAGTATTTCAAGTTGATTCCGCATATGGCTTTAAAGCTCCAGCTAACCACTGATTTGCAAATTGTGCTGAGTCAATAAGAGATGCACCATAGCTATTATCGTCATGGAGAGGTCCACTGAAGTGAAGCAAAAACAGTGTTTTTAATTTCCATGAACTGAAAGAAATAGTCTCTTTGTCCTATTGCAAAACAATGCAATAAAAAAATTTATAAATGCAAACCACAGTGCTGGAAAAATGCTTTGAATAGTTCACACCAGACAATGTAATACATTTTAATATATTATTGTTCCAACTTCAATGCATTACTTTTAATCATTGGATTCAGCTTTTTAGTCCTATAACTTTCTGAACCCTTTAAGCTTATAGCGCTGCTAAATTAATTTGTATGAATTATAGCTTGAGGTGGGAGCACTATGTTGATTTATGACCAGAAAGTATGTGCTGTGTATTTTGTTTTCAATTAACATGTCAGGAAATACAGTCCTATTTAAATATGAATAAAGGAGGAGGTAAGCTATCAAACTGTCTAGATAAATTATTCATATACATTTACAGCCAGAATTAATGGTATTCACAATAAAAGACATGCAAAGATTACATTTTATACAATATTTTGTATATAACATATGCCAGCAGTAGATTTTACTGTCTGCCAGAGAAAAAAACAGAGTTTTTTCCACCAATCCCATTTTTATATTTTCTATATATTTTTATTTCTTTTATACCTGTATAAAATGAATTTTTATTTATGTTAATTCAGATTGAATGTCAAAAATAATTACAATTACATTATTTGGCAGATTTCCTTATCCAGAGACCAAATAATGTAAGTGTAATTATTTTTAACTTACATTTATCTTTTATACAACTCAGCAATTGGAGTTAAGGATTTGAACTCAGGAGCTGAACAAAAACTTAGTGGTGCTGGGAATCAAACCCTAATCTTTCCATTAGCAGTCAAACACCTTAACCACTGCACTACCACTTCCCCGAAGATTATAAAACACTGTTAATTTTCAAGAAGCTGAATCTTGACAAAGGATTTGTCCCTGGCCACATTTTAACTTCCTGGTAGAAGCAACTTGGTTTTTTTTGGAACAGTCTCAAAGTCTCAAATAAAACATGGACACTTATTTAGCGTATAGCTCAGACGATAAGATGTTTAAGATCCAGAATCTACTAAGCAAACCTTGAATTTTATTGGCTTAACTTGAACTTTGGCCCTGTTTTCTAGCCCTTAACTCTGACTCTGGACTTCATAACAGGTCGACATGCACAAAAAATAAATACACTGTGCTGTAAATGTGACGATTGCTTCTTTTTTTAGATGTGTAAACCTGTAAATACACTGTTGCAATTGCAAATTAACCTGCTCCAGGCTACTGCTTTAAAGGTAACCACTCAGCCCTTAAATCTTCTCAGCCAGGTTGTAAGTTACTGTGAATGAAAGTATCTACCCAAATAAAATTAATGTTCTGTAACCGACTTGAGGTGCTCAGTGAACCACAGTGCCCACCATTAACTGCGTCATTGACCATTGTCTCTCAACTTCAAACATCAATGATTGTCCATATTGTGGCTTTCATCTCCTCTTCTTCTTCACTATCTAGTTTTAGTTTCAAGATTCCATCGATTGCTGAAGTTTTGCAGATTATTCATGAATTATTCACTATTCATCTCATAGAGTGAGAGGCAGGGACAGGTCGCGAGTCAGTCTCAGGGTCACATATAGAGCACACACTCTCACAACTATGGGTAATTTAGAGTCACTAATCAACCTAAAGCAACACAGGCAAAGGGTCTTTCTGTGCGGAGTTTGCATGTTTACTCCGCTGCTCCAGCAGACCACTGTAACCACGAGTTAGGGAATAACAATGAAAGTTCTGCTTTAAGTCCGCTAGACAAAGTTAAAAAAAATCTTCTATTGTTCTTCTTCTCCACAGCTAAAACCAGCACATGACTAAAACCAGTAGTTGCTCTGCAACAGTTTTCCTGCTGATATGAGAAATATTTTGACAGCCTTTAAATCCAAATGCAAATGTTTATAACTGCATTTTATACTAAAACTTGTGTACTGTTTTAGTTTATTACTTTATTCATTAATTATTTTAGTGTATTATTCTGTTAGTTATTATGTGTTTTATACAATGACATGTCTTTTAGATGTATCTTTTGTAAGGTGATATTATTATAGCGCTCCTGCTTTTACTATTCTGCTGGTTTAATGTGTTGCTAATGCAATAAAGACAAGGGAAAATTACATAGTGCTTATTCTTGCATTTTGCAAACGCACATTATATGGCCAAAAGTATTCGCACATTTGCTACTACAGTTTCCTTCCACAGTCATGTACATTATTAGATTGGTGACTCTAAATTGATCATAGGAGTAAATGTGAGTGTGTGGTTGTTCATCTTTGTGTGGTCCTGCAATTGACTGATGACCTGTCCAGTGTGTACTCCTGCCTTTTACTCTATGTGTGCTGAGATTGCGCCAGCAGATCCCTGTGACACTGTGTTAGGAAATAAGCAGGTATAGAGGATGAATTAATTAATAAATGAGCATTACATTAAAAACATATATATTACATATATTACTTACTGTATCGGTTTACACTGCCATAGTGTATGTTTCTTACAATATCATGTGAAGCTACTTTGAGACAACAATAGGAGAAGGTCATAATTTATAATTTGCTTGCTCACAATTTCTCCCTTTCTATTTGCTCTTTAGTTTTAGCCTTTCCCTGCTGATTGTAAATGCTTCTATGCTACAGACTTTAACTATTTTTACTCTACTTTAACTTAACCTGAGAGTCACTTGATACTGCTGTGGTTGCCCCTGCATGTACACACAAGATTGATGTGAGATTAGTGAGGTCGGCAGCACACAGATGCTCCAAAGATGGCTATGGTTGGTTTCACTTGAGTAAAATTGAATTCACAGTTGAACATAGTTAAAAATAGCTGCAGTGAATTTATCAGACTAACCTTTACACATCTGCTCTACACTATCATATAATATATGCCACGATAACACAAACACCTAATTCTTTCACTGTATAGACCCAAATTCTAATTAGTATCAATTACCAGCTCAATCATTTTTAATCACTTAGCTATAAATTACCTTCATTCAACTGTATGGTCTTATTTTTACTTATGCTGGATGTTTCCCCCCAAACATCTTGTACCTGTTTTCCAAAGTACGATTGCTGACATCAGCCCCTTCTATTCCTGGTTCCACTTTTATCCTCATTTATCAACCTGCATACACACAAATACTTTCCATATGCCAGCTTGCTCAAGGATGGATTTACTTACAGTGAATTACTTACAGAAAATATGCGTTCCTCTACACCAACCTCATGTTTGCTGTATTTTTAGTGTTTTTTTTTCTATTTGTGCCTCTTTGAAGCAATAAAGTGAAGTTGCAAACATCAGACAACAAAACTACCAATTCTACTAGGTATATGCAGTTGACCAGCCAAACATTAAAGCAATTTGCAGTCATAACCAGTTTTCCTAATGTAATCAGAATGATCGACTGAACACACATTGGTATAAATGACAAAGAATTTGCATATGTGAATTGGAAACATCGATAATTCATACGTTTTTACCAACAACACAGTTGAAAACTCATACACTGATACAAATTAATTGTCATGTTAGTTAGTATTAGTGGAATACTATTCAAGGACCACAGCTTGCACTGGTCTATCTGTCTGTCTGTCTGTCTGTCTGTCTATCACTTTCTGTGCTTGAGTTGCTTAGGAAAGCAAATAAAAGAAATTAGATTACAAAAAACACAGAATATTTTAGTTATAGTGCATTCAATAAAGCAGCCTCAGTTTTTGCCTGTTTTTAAGTCATTTGTCAGTGTGCCTACATGCTTTACTAAGCTGTTATGTTAAACTTTTACTAAACAAGCTGAAGACAGTCTCAATTTTTTTTCTTATTATAAATTTCAGCCTTTTAGGGCTCTGCTTAAATGATATCCCATTATAATGCTACATGTCAGCTCAGGCCTTTGTATGTTCCAATACTAGTATCTCCAGTGGTTGATGATGTTCATCAGAAGCTCCTCCTCTTTTTTCACTCCCTTTCTTCCTCCCATTCTGACAGCAAAGCCCTTTTCCTCTGTATCATTCATCTTCATTAGCTAACCGCTCCCTCCATGGCACGTCAAAAATACTCATTGCTTCTCCTCTGTGGGCTTTGGCTGAGCCTGATTAGTTAGCACCAAAGCAGGGAAATTTGAGCTCCCTTGCACTGGCGGCGTGTTGTTAACACTCCCCTCAGCCCTCTTAATGAAAAAACAATACAGTCACCATCTGCTTCTCCTGTCTCCAGTCATGCTGTTTCTGTTTGACTCACTACACTCAAGCATTTTATGATAATTTATGCAATTGAAAGATGTGACTATATTTTTACAGTGAAAATATGATACATACAACAATGATTAAATATTTAATAATTAACGAATAATTTTATTAGGTGGTGTAATGGTGTAGTGCTTAGCATGGTCACCTCACAGCAAGAAGGTCCTGGGTTTGATTCCCGGGCAAGGAGTCTTTTTGTGCAGAGGTTGTATGTTCTCCCTGTACTTGTGTGGGTTTTCTCTGGGTACTTCGGTTTTCTCACACAGTCCAAAAACATGTACATTAGGTTAATTGATGACTCTAAAATAGCCATAGGAGTGAGTGTGTGTGGCTGTTTGTCTATCTGTGGCTTTGCGATGGACTGGAGATCTGTTCAAGGCCTACCCCTGCCTCTCGTCCGATGTGCACATTGGTGGGAGTAAGTCAGACTGCCTTCATACAGTGCATTTTGAACTCCGGCAGGGTTGCCCTTTATCACCGGTCCTGTTCATTATCTTTATGGACAGGGTTTCTAGGCACAGATGATGTAGTCCTGTTGACTCCTTTAAGCCAGGACCTTTAGTATGCACTGTGGCAGTTTGCAGTCTAGTGTGACGTGTCTGGGATGAGAATCAGCACTTCCATGTCTGAGGCTATGGTTCTTAGTCAGGAGAGGTTGGCTCCCCTTCAGGTTTGGGAAGAGATCTTTAGTTTAGGTATCATGGGATTATGTTCACGCGGGACTTGGTACAGGGTGTCCCATGGTCCGTGCCCCAAGTGTACTAATAAAGACTTCAGATTCCCTGTGACAAATAACAGTTTATATATTTTGTACAATTACTCAGGCTTTTAAGGACATCTTTAAAAGGTTTCCAAAACTCAGTAATGAAATTATTCTAGAAGTAAATTGTTCCCAGAGATTTATTTAGGTACTATAAATCTTTAAGTTTTTGTTTAGATGAAAACAACCTGTTTAGTTAATTGAGGCTTCTAAAATAACGGTGGTGCTTCTTAGATATTGAAAGGTCAAAAAGTATAATTTTATGTACTTTAAGCAAAATCCTATTTCATCTTCTCCACCAAGCTAGGTTAAGGAAAGTGACATTTTAACACAAAAAGAAAAAGAAAAAAATTAACATAAAAACTAAGTCATGAAAACTAAACATGCTGATGCTTTCTGAAGGATATATGGTGGTTTGTTTGGATATATTTTTACACTACAAAACTGCAGTGGTGGGCTAAGGACTTCACATCAGAAGCTGACCTACATTTACAATGTAAATTCTAATTTTCGGTCATTTGAAATTGCATTAATTTATTTCCAACAGTTTGTTATCTTCATTTCTCTCAGCTGAAATGCATGTTAATTAATTAATTTTCTAGACCCACTTATTCCCTAACTCTGTGTCACAGGGGTCTGCTCGAGCATATCCCAGTGCACATAGGGCAAAAGCAATCCATCGTAGGGCCACACATTCTTACTCCTATAGGCAATTTAGAGTCACCAATCAGTGTACTAAGAGTAACCCAAGTAAACCCATGCAAGTGTGGGGAGAATATGTCAACTCTTTGCTGCACTGCTCACCCTCCTGAGGCACCGGATAATTTGCCAAAATCTCTTTGAGGCTGTCCAATAGTCCCTCTCTATAGCCTCACCAAACTCCTGCCAGACCACAACTGCAGGCTGCTTGGCCTTCTGGAGGTGGAAGTTAAAGATCTTTCTTACAGAGGCATCTTCTGATGTAAAACCCATCCACTACAGTAAGGTGGTGGTCTAAGGAGGGGCCTCTGAAGGCCCAGGTACCAAATACCCTGCCTGTCACTGATTACACCAAAAGCTTCTCTATCCACATCCCAACATTGCTGCAATAATACAGATGCTTATGTTAAATATAGGTCAGAGATTATGATGATTTATTCCTAATCGTCAAAAGTACTCTGATACAAGATTTGATGCCATCTGAGTTAAAACAAAATCTAACTAGACCTTTCACAATTTCATAAATTTATACTCATGGCAAATAAACCTATAATCAAGTAAGCTCTGTGATATTCAGTGACATTTGCAGTTTTTTTAATTACTGCAGATTTTATGCATTTTTGAGCCACGGCTGTTTGTGTGATGTCATCACAGTGTTTTCAGCCAAAGCTTCCAGCGAACACATACAGAAAGTAATTGTGTGTCTTTAACAATCCTGTGGTTGTACATTCTTCTTGGTAAAAAAGAGCATAAACAGCAAGTTATATAACACATTTTAACAATGTTAAGCATTACAGGAATGGATAGCACATATAAGCAAGTTATCAGTAAGCATGGTTCATTTTAGTATCAGTAAGCATATCAGTAAGCATAAAATTCATTTTATTTCAAGTATAAAAGATAAATAGCATTTTTATAACTGTCACTGAGCTACAAACCCTCAATGGAGGATCTGACTAAAGATCCGAACTCGGGGTCACAGAGGGCTGCTAGAGCCTATCCCAGCACACATAGAGCAAAAGGCAGGGGGTACAGCCTGGACAGGTCACCAGTTTATCGCAGGGCCAAACACACACAACCACACCCACTCACACTCACTCCTATAGGCAATCACCAATCAACCTAATGCACACATGTTATCGGACTGTGGGAGAAAAGCGGAGTACCTAGAGAAAACCCACGCACACGCAGGGAGAATATGCAAACTCGGATTCGAACCCAGGACCTTCTTGTTGTGAGGCGAAGTTTAAAATAGTAATATGTTTAATGACTACTACGTGACTACAGAAGCAGAATTTTAATAAAATATCAACAAAAGCAGTAATAATGATAGTAATAACATTATTTTTATTTTTCATTTTAAAAATTGATAATAATAGTAATAACATTAATGGGCGGCGCGCTGGCGAAGTGGTTAGTACCATCGCCTCACAACAAGAAGGTCCAGGGTTTCGAATCCTGGATTTGGGGTCTTTCTGTGCGGAGTTTGCATAAGTTATATCAAATAGTATTTATTGTAACAGAAAAGCAGTGTCAATTTCGATGACAAAATATTTTTGTCAAGGGTTTTTCTAAAACAGCAAGAAGTCTTATTCCCAGGCAAGGGTTCTTTCTGTGCAGAGTTTGCATGTTCTTGCCGTGCTTCAGGTTTACACCAGATACTTCTTCCCCAACAGTCCAAAAAACATGTACATTTGGTTGATTGGTGATTCTAAATTGCCCATAGTAGTGAGTGAAAGTGTACATTTCAAGTGTACACTTGAATAGGCTGCAGTTGACCCCAGTGACCTGGAATAATTGGATATAGAAAATGAATGAATTTTTTTTTTGTCAAAATTTTCACTAACGAAAATGAGACGATAACTAAATAAAAACTATGACTAAAATATATTAACATTTTTGTTAACTAATAAAAATGAGTGAGGTTTTTGGAGAAGGTCCAATCCGAATTCATCTTTTGGGTGAGGTAATGTACTGATCACCCTGGCTCGGTGGATGTAAGTCCAGTTGAGAATAAAAAAGGAAAGATATGTATTTCTTGTTTAATTACAAACAAGATCTTCTGGAAACCGTGTGGAGTTTAAATCTGGATTTTAACTAATGCTATTTTGTCAGCTTATCTGAGTCTGTGTGCTAAATAAATAGGATTTGTTGTGGTGCTCTTATTGAATCAGTTATGTAAGAAAACGCATACATTTGAGAGTTTGAAAGTTTTATTTAATGTTAGGTTAGATTTGTAAATAAATTTGCCTTTTTAATTTTTATGTATGATGTTCTGACTCATTTTGTCATTTACTTATCTCCTCTTGGCGGCACGGTGGCGCAGTGGTTAGCATCGTTGCCACACAGCAAGAAGGTCCTGGGTTGAATCCCGGGCACGGGGTCTTTCTGTGCGGAGTTTGTATGTTCTCCCCGTGCTTGCGTGGGTTTCTTCCAGGTACTCCGGTTTCCTCCCACA
>JAOTQW010000004.1:10007816-10018300 GCA_026260075.1 Sisor rabdophorus | reverse complement strand
ATCTTTTTTGGTTGTACTATGATTGCGTTACTATTATATCAGTATTGCGAAGCTCTACAATCATTTTTAAAGCATTTATGTACGTCGCTCTGGATAAGAGCGTCTGCTAAATACTGTAAATGTAAATTAAATTAAAGAAATTGAGGTATACTTTTATTGTAGAGGATATGAGCAGCTGACTACAGACGATGTATAATACAAGAAGTATAGGTCAGTGAAACAAATGTTCTCTTATTTTGCTACTACACAAAACTGCAAGTTGTCATGTTACCACAACAGAGTACAATTTCCCACTTTCAATTCTTCTATAGACTTAACATCTTTTAGTTTCACCTCTGTTTTTACAAATCATGATTTTACATTTTACAAACAATCTTTACATTTTAATTATTATTAGTAGACTTTTAATATGTCCACTATACAGGTCCATGTAAAGTAGCTGTTACTATAATATATCAGAACCGGCACATAAATGTAAACCCACTGATTTATCTCAGTCATAATTATCGTTAGAGTCGCTCAGCTAGTAAAAAATCAACACATTTTTATTAAAAATATTTGAGTATATCAATAAAATAAAATTTTTTATTATTTAATTTTTTTATAATTCAACACTACCATGATCCAACACATGACCCATTTACTTCAGACAGATGCTGTTTCTCCATGCATCATGAGTTGCTGTGACAATTGCATCACTAAGCAGCTGCAGATGTATGTGTGTGTATGTGTGTGGGTGGGTGGGTTCATGTGTGCATGGATGGGGGCTGATGATATATTAATACTGTACAGTTTTATGGCTTTGCAGGCTGTCTGTATAAGACAGGATTATATGGCAATTATGCACCTCACCTGTCCCGCTTGGTGTCTGCATGAATATTTAATGTGGGAAGCACAGCGACCAAGAAAGGACTCAGGGGGGAGCCTTGACTCTACTCTCAGCAGAATGAGAGGTGACATGGATGGATATACGAAGCCCTCAGCATCATAGTTTTTTATTATTGAAAGAATTTCAGCTTTGCAAGTGGGACAGTGCAGGCACAAATGAATAGTAGCCAAAGCTCAAAGCTGATTACAACCCCTGGGCTTCTCTTGATGAAGTTGTCTTATGATTAAATGTGGGCCACTTTCATTTTTTAGCTTTTGGGGCCTGTTTAATCGATTACTCTCTTTCCAAAAAAACTAATGGAAATAAAAAGCAATCATGCCTGAGTAACCTGATTATTGAGTATGTCTTTGGCTAGAAAATAATCTTTTTTGTAAAATGCACTTGAAAAAGGTTATTCTGCATTACAGGAATAAAAGACGTCTCAGTAGAAAGTGTTCATTACACAACTCTATAAGACGTTGTTATGAAATACAGAAAGCGTCCATACAATTATCAGTCATCAGTAAGGCGAAATTACAAACTAGAAGCAAAACCAGAATAAGACAATGCATGGAAATGCATTCATAAATACATTAAACATAAATGCTTTTAGGGGCTAAAAATGTTTTTTACTCCATGTTAATTATGAGCAATACCATTAATAGCTAACAATTTTTTATTTTTACAATGGGAAGGTTAAAAAAATGCTATCCTGTTTTATTGTACCCACTTAAACATTTAACATACTTAATCTTACCTTTGAGTTTATTTTGAATGTCCAGTGCTATGTCCAAGGGTGAAAAAGGTAAAACAGGATTGGTAGCAAGCTGCAGGATGGCATCTGCTGACATCTACACTGAAAAAAATGCAAGTTACTATTGTATACAGCTTCTAACCAGCTCTATTTTTCTTTAAGTAGTATTACTGGATTGGTTCAATTGAGTCAAATCAAACTAAGAGGGTTGGCAGCATTGGATTCACTTCTGTCCTGTCAATTTTATTTTGCCTATGTTTTTCCACTGTTGGTAAGCACAAAGGCTCCGCGGTGAATATCCTTTCTTCTGGACATCTCTTTCCTATTTCTGAATTTCGATCATCTGGAGAGAATCTCTGCTTGATCTGTTCACAGAAATATGTAAGATAACTGAAAGAAAAAAAGGACCTGGATCCAAAATATTTTGCTGTTATATTAAGCTGTATTTTTATAAGAAAACCTTTTGATGCAATTTGGAGCTTAAATGTGAAATACATGTAAGACATACATACAGTTAAGAAGGTGAAGTTGAGGTAAAGTTGAGTTCAAATTAATCCCAAAGATGCAGTGGGGTTGCAGTCAAAGCGTTTTTCTACTTCAATTGTAACACACCATGTATTCATGGAGCTCATGGACATTGCACAGGGCTATTTTTACGCTGGAACAGTGTTTTGGTCTCTTAGTTCCAGCGAAGGTATAATGCAATGCTATTACAGATATTCCCGACGACTGACTTTGTAGCAAGATTTTGGAGAATAACCACATATTTAAACAGTGTGTATGTAGGTCTGCATATTAAATTAAACTAAACTAAATCTCCTGCTCACACTAATGTTTTAAGACAATTTCTCAAATTTATAACCTAGTTAATCATGATATCACTGTTATTCTGTCATGAATAATTTGTAAATACTGACTCAGGTAATAACATACCAATTTGTTTGGATTGCAGCATGATTACAAACATGTATGTCAAGCAGAGCATATGTGCAGAGCGAAGGGGAAAGTGTGGTGGTATTATTTTCCTCAGATTGGTAAATTGGAGAACCCCCCAGGATGTCTATTGTAAACATGTAGTGAGGTAAATGCTGAGCTAATTATATCATGTAGTCAACTGTCTTTAAAAACAAGACATGCTATTAAATTAACAATTTTGTTTAATACATTTAAATTAACAAAATTATGTTAATAATAGGGTGATAAATGATGATAATAATAATAAGCTGAATGTTACCCGCTACCACCCTGGGAATGTAGCAAGCTAAGCTCCAGCAAAATTAGCTTTTTGGATCAAAGCTGTTTTTTTTAAACTATAACTTAATTTTAAATCAAAACTTTATTTTGAAATTTAGGCTCCAGCATGATTACATATTTGATTATTATAATGTTGAAAAAACTAAAATTTCCATGATTTTTGTTATAGAGATAACAAACATCAGATAAGCATGCTATATTTGTTAGTGCCTTTAAAGCGTAAGGTAGAAATCGGACACCAAACCAACACTTAATATGTTTGTATGGAAACTCAGATGTAAACGATTTTATGTTTCCCCCTGAAACATATGTGTTGGCCCCAGCCCTGTGAATGATGGTGGTGGCTCTTTCTAATTGAGAATTTTTAAAGTAGCTTATGTGGATGTTACTGCATGATATAGACATTTCAGGAGTTTTGCTACTAAAAAGATTTTTAATTTACAGAACTCATGAAATTTTAAACATTCTAATCCAGATTTATTTCTATTCTACTGATTAAGCCCCACTCTTTTAGTAAGAATTAGTGAGATTGACACTAACAACAGGTAAAATGGTCTGAGTGCAGATGACAATCCAGTTTATTCCAAACGTGTTCAGCGGTGTTAAGGTCAGGATTTGTGCAGAACAATCATAGGGTTTTTTCACCCTAATAATAACACACCATGTGATAATAAAGATCAGGGGCTCTGTGCCAAGGGTCATCGTTATGCTGCACAGCAAGGTCCTGGGTTCAATTCCCAGGCAATGGGTCTTTTTGAGTTTGCATGTTCTCGATTCAAGCTTGTGTTAGGTTGATTGGCAATTGTGAATTGCCCATACGAGTGAGTGCAAGTGTGTGTGGTTGTTTCTCCATGTGCGGCACTGCGATGGACTGGATTGATTGATTGGGTTTGTTTGTTAAATATTAATAAAGGCTGTTTCTTTAATCAGATTTTTAAACCCGCCTTTAGCATCATTTTTCCATCCTCTGATTGGTGATCAATGTTACACTAGTGACACTTTTAAATAGCAAAATTCGTCTGTAATGTTGTTTTAGAATTTTTAACGCCCACACTGGCTTACAGAGAAGAAGAAATTCACTCAGTCTCAGACATCCTAACAAATATGTTTTTAACATGGACTGGACTAATGTATTGCACTCTTAAACAGCCTTCCTATAGTTAGTCGAAATGTAAACATTCGTATCGATAAAAAATTCTTTTGACATTATGAATAAATTCATCATTCATTAATTTTCTTTACCCACTTATTCCCGAATCCGGGGCACTTAGGTCAGCAAGAGCCTATCCCAGGCACACACAGGGCGAAAGGCAGGGGGTACACCCTGGACAGGTCGCCTGTAGTTGTGTGTGTGGCCCTACGATGGGGAAGAAGGAGGATGGGGTGGGAGGAAACCGGAGTACCTGGAGGAAACCCACGCAAGTGCGGGAAGAACATGCAAACACCGCACAGAAAGTCCCCAAGCCTGGGATTCGAACTCAGGACCTTCTTGTTGTGAATCGACCGTGCTAACCACTACACCATCGCTCCGCCCATTAATAAATGAATTTATGAATAAATTCTTATTAATAAACTGACACATAAAAGGCCATATTTAATTATGCATTTCTATGTTTATGCTAATGTGTTATTTTACTTAAATACTACTTTCAAGACTTATCTAAAAATTTTAAGCAGTAAATAAATCTTTACAATGTATTTGTATTTAAAGTAACAAAAGTATCGAGGCCTTAAGCATCAGGTTCCTTCTGACAGCAGAGGGCTCTGTTGGAGCAACTTAGCCATGTTGATAGAGTAATGAACCAACCTCTCACGAACAGAGAAAGGTGAAGGCACCCTCACCAGGTTATACTGCACCAGGCTTTTTATGCCAGAAAGATTTGTCTATTTTGTTTTTTGAAAGACATACAGTAGTAAAACATAGTAGAATATACTAGTTAGTAGCATTTTGGTGTGTAGAGTTATTATGCATTAAATATTTAGAGCTATTGTTGACTGGAAAGGTAATTGCCTGGAGAAAACATGATTCAAGTTACGCTTTATTGAATAGCACCTAAATTAAAAACATTGGGGAGTACATAAAAATAGAAAAAGTTGACAATACTAGGTGTTTAAATGTTTTTGCCAATCTTTTAAAAGATCACCTGTTGCAAAATTAGGCTCTGAAAAATATTCACAATTTCTTAATGTATCTTATCAGTATATTTAATAAATTTGTACCATCCTGTATGTGTGAACACAATGAAGTTTTTACTGTACATAAAATTTTGATTGTATTGGGGAGCATAACATGAACAAAAACAAATTTATCTAAAGGCTTTTTGACAATTAAATATACTTAATGTTTTTTTCAACCATTTGAAACTACAATGTCTTATTTCGGACAGAATTATATACCGAATGAAAAAGCACAGACCATAGATTTGTAAAACATAAAAATGTAAATGAAAAAGCACAACTTCTTAACATCTTAAAATACAAAAATATTACATAATAGATCAGGAAGCCATTTGGTCAATTTACAGTTAGTGATTATAATAAGTTAAGAATTTAACAAAACCAAAGTTAAAGCTTTAGTTGCTTTGATGAATAGGGCTGAAGAGGGGATGAGATGGCATATTAGTTAGCACAGTTGCCTCCCCATGCTTATGTGGGTTTACTCCGGGTACTCTGGTTTCCCTACTATAGATACTATAGGATAGGCTCCAGCAGAATCCTGTGACCTCAAGCTCAGTTGGTATAGAAGATGAATGAATGAATAAATGAATGAATGAGTAAGTGAATAGAGCTGAAATGAGTTATGCTAAAGGATGGATGTAAATTTCTATGTCAGCATTTAAATGGCCAAGAGAGTATATTATAAACCAATCTACAATTACTGTTTAAATTATTTTAGATTTTGGCTCTTCTTGAAGGATGAGCATACATTTTTTACATTTTATGAAAAAAAAACAACCTAAAATGAAATAATGAACGTTTGATATACTGAATAAAAAGAATAGGATAAAGAAAGGCATGACAAGCATCTGACAAATGTAGCAGTCAATTAAGGTTTTTATTCTACTATGTCACAGAAACTTGCAATACTGTTGTTTTAGCCAACTTCATGCCTTTTGTTCTTTTATTATTAAACACTGGTTAGGGAATTGTATATGTTTTGTTTTAATGTCGGTTTTCATTCTAGAAATTTTACTGTTCTGTTCTGATACACAGAAAGCAGAAGTATGCTCTTACAGCAGGTACGATAAAATGTTATGCTGATTCCCTGTGGAGATAAACACACATCAGCAAGACAACTCACACAGCATCTACCTTCAGTAAGCATGATGCAGCTTATCATAGTGACAAAAACATTATTTTAACCTTTGTCGTCTGTTTACTTTAGATTTGTCTTATGCCACTGCTTTATTTAAACCATAAAATTCACAATTTACCATAAAAGTTTATCTACATTTACAGCATTTGGAAGATGCCCTTAACTGAAGCAATTTATACAATTAAACAATTCAGGGTTGCTCAGGGGCCCAGAAGTGAAAGCTTGGTGGTGCTTGAAATCAAATCCCAATCAAATCCTCATTAGCAGTCCAACACCTTAACCACTGTGCTGTGCTACCACTTTTCCGTATTTATTACTTAAAGTCTGATAGTAGTGTGTGTAAGTGTGTAGTTGTTTGTCTATATGTGGCCCTGTGATGAACTGGTGACCTGTCTTTCACCCTATGCGCCTGCCTTTCACCCATGCTGGAATAGGCTCCCAGGGCATAGAAGATGAATTTATATAGTCAGGTTTAGTTTACTCATTCTTGTTTTCTTGTTTATGTTCAGGTTTTGTCATGGTTAAGTTCTGTTCTATGTTTATGTTTAATGTTTCTCTTTATCTTCATGTTGTTGGTTACTCTTATGTTTCTTCTTTTTGTTTGTTTATGTCCTGATTAGCTAGCTAGATGGCTCGCTATGCTTTGCTAGTTAGCTAGCTGTCCTAGCCTTATGTTTGTGTAGGTCTTGATTACTTTCTTTCCCCGTCTTGTAAAATTAGTTTACCTAGTGTTTCATGTCTTGTGATTAACCTGTCCATGTGGTGTGTTTTCATTCATTTACATTTTTGTATTTATAGAGTTGTCTGGTCCTGTTTATTTTGTGGATTATTGTTTGTTGGACCACTGCGGGTAAGTCTGTTCATGTCGATTCAAGTAATTAAGGTTAAGCCTTTGTTTTTGTTTTTAATAAAGTAATAAACTAAGTTATCTATGTTTGTTTTGCACATGACAGACGCTTATTTACATGTGATTTATATCAGATTTCTATGAATGAGGCCTAAAACCAATCTGGAAGTATCAGAATCCATGTGCTTTTTTTTCTGCTTACATTATCATGAGTCATATTCCATTTGTTCCACACCAAAGAGAAAACAATTGGAATTGGGTCGCTTAATATATATAGCATATACATTTATCCGTTTCAAAAGTTGTCTTTAGTCGCCCAGCTGCCACCAACAAGAGAGTTTTGGGCCTATAAATGTCAACTTTAATCCAAAATATTCTGTTGGAAATGTTGAAAGTCCAAAATACCTAGAGCCAGCAAATAAAATGTGATGTTAATACAGTTGTTTGTACTAGTTATTGATTTGCCTGAAATAAAGAACAAAACAAAATTTTTGTGAACATGAACTAGAGAATTTATGGCACTTGTCATGCTTTGATGTGGCTTGTGTGCATTTTAGTAAGATTAATTTAAACATTCTATCACTTGATTTTAAAAACACAAATTTTCCCCCAAATAGCTTTTAAATCCGAAGGGAAATAAATTGCAACATGAGTATGCCATTTTGTGTATAAAGAGGTTTTTCATGGCTCAATTGCTTAGAAAAATGAATTCTCATGCCATAATAGAAAAATTACTCTTACCATAGACTTATCATTAATTCTTTTCAAACTATGATGCATATGACTACATAGTGCAAACAGGAAAAGGTTAAATCTGACATTTGGTTTGGCGAAATAAGCAATTTCCAGCAAATCAGTTGTAAACAGGGCTAAAGCCAAGCTTGGCTGTCAACAGCAATAAGCTTAATATGCTGACAACTGTTGAACGCCTCAAGCCATACATACACAGCCAAGACTCTTCTACAGCTTCTGTAATGCTATCTTTTCATAATAAATACCCCATCTTGTATTCCTATACCTTATAAGTTTAACAAGACCTATGAGCTGTATTAAAATAGAAATATCAATACTATAAACAACGAGGCTGCATTGGATATATTTGAAAAAGGCTTGGTTCAAAAATAAAGGAAAAATAAATTGATAAAAACATTTTTACCTTTATTTTTTACACACACTATATATATAAAAAGTATTTGCTCACCCATCCAAATATTCAGAATTATAGTCTTCTTATCGCTTCCATAGCTACATGTGTATAAAATCCAACACTAGACATTAAGACTGTTTTTACAAACATTTGTAAAAGAATGGGTCGCTCTCAGAAGCTCAATGAATTTCCATGTGGAACTGTGATAGGATGCCACCTGTGCAACAAATCCAGCCAGTAAATTTTCTCACTCCCAAAATTCCACAGTCAACTGTCAGCTGTATCATAAAACTGTGCGCAGAGAGCTTCATGAAATGGGTTTCCTTGGTCAAGCAGCTGCATTCAAGCTATACATCACCAAGTACAATGCAAAGCGTTGGATGCAGTAGTGTAAAGCACGCTGCCACTGGAATGTAGAGCAGTGAAGATGCGTTTTCTGGGAGTGAAGACGTGCGCTTCTTCATCTGGCAAGCTGATGCACCAGTCTAGGTTTGGCAGTATCCAGGAGAATATTTGCCTGACTGCATTGTGCCAAGTGTAAAGTTTGGTGGGGGGGATTGGTGTGGTGTTGTTTTTCAGAAGCTGGGCTTGGCCCATTAGTTCCAGTGAAAGGAACTCTGAATGCTTCAGCATACAAAGACATTTTGGACAATTTGATTCTCCCAACTTTGTGGGAACAGTTTTAAACCTTGTAGACAGCCTTTCCCAGAGAAGTTGAAGCTGTTAAAGCTGCAAACAGTAGACTAACATCATATTAATTATGGATTAGGAATGGGATGTCACACACACATACACACACACACACAAGATACCAAAAAAGACAAATTGTCCTTAAATATTTCTGTTAGCTCCTTTATGTCAACTTGTATAGATTTTAGGTTTTGAACTGGGGTGCAAGAGGGCTTTTTAATCAACAGCAGTGATGAATGAGGTGGGATGTTTTGCCACACTTGGGACGTACACATGAAGGCAAGCTAGGGATGCCTGGACAGCCTCCATTCTGTGAACAAATTACAATCCCCTATTACAATGCATGTTAGACAGGGCTGTGTCAGCTCTCATACCATGAGATGCCAGTTGTATAAGCCAGGTGATAAAGAAGCATGTCGGAGAGTCTGCCATCAAAACACTCCGAAGTGTCAGGGAAATTACTCCATGACACCCCGTCATTTTATATATTAGGCTATGATAAACTCCCACTGTTCTGCCAGTGGTGTGTGTCCAGATGGAGGCGGGGTAGCAGAATGACTGCTCCCATGACTGGCTAAAAAACCTAAAAACCTGGTCTTAAAGATTATGTCTATTGTAAGAAATCAAAAATACATAAACATTTTTGAAATTGGCAAAAAAACAGTATTATGTACGCTTACTGAGGAAAAACCTAGAGGGGAATAAATACAGAATTGCATTCCTAAAACTGTCTGGAGTTCAGCAGTCCTGCATTAGTAAAACACTTCTACATTACAAAAATATTCTACATTATTATAGACTTGCACAAATTACACCCATTTCAAATACTAAAAAATATTCTTCACTAAGGGAGAATATGCATAACACTCTGGCATACTATGTTTGATGTTAACAAGCTGCAACAATTATGCAAAACCTGCTAACAATGTAAACAAACATATATTATATGGCTAGATCGTAAGACACTCACAATATTTTTTTTCTCACAAAGTTGTAAGCAAACAATTGCCCAGAATGTCTTTACAGTTCATGTTGTGGCAATACATTATTCAATGACCAAACTGCACAACTCCCCTTAGCTCCACGAAGACATAGTGTGTTAGGTTTTGTCTGAAGAAACTTGAGCGTTCTGTACAGAACCTAATGAAGACATAAGGGGTTAACTGAAATGCTAATGGCACCGTGTCCTCCATGTGCAATATTAGCATCTTATGTCCCTAATAATATAATAATACTACTGTAATTGAAAGGTAAAGTAGTCCACACAGCCACGCTCCACAATCTAGTGGAAACAAAAGTCTAAAAAGAAGTCTGAAAACACATGTTAATGTGATGGTCAATACTTTTGTCTGTTTTTTGTATACATTAAACTGTTTAGTCCACTTATGTGCTAGCTTATTTCTTAATTCGGGGTCACAGGCGTCCGCAATGTTTCTGTTGTACATTCATTTTATGCACATTGGGTTAAAAGGGGCAAATGTAGCATGTTTAAGGCTATATCTCCAAATTTGTATAAAATATAAACTTTTATCCTACCATTTGCCTTAATTGGTAGGAAGGGGTGGCCTAGTGGTTAAGGTGTTGGACTGTTACCAGAAAGACCGGGGT
>JAOTQW010000004.1:9993720-10007716 GCA_026260075.1 Sisor rabdophorus | reverse complement strand
ACCCTGGTCTTTTTGGTATCAGTCCAACACCTTAACCACTAGGCCACCCCTTTCCCCAAATGCAAAAAAAAAATAATAAGTCAAGCACATTCTTGCCATGTTTGCGTGGGTTTACTTCAGTTTCCTTCTACAGTACAAAAACATGTCAATTAATGTGTAAATTGTCCAAAGAAGAGAGCCTAAGTGTTTGTGGTTATTTGTCTATGTGTGGCCCTGTGATGGACTGGCGACCTGTCCCAGGTGTACCCTTGACTCTCGTGTTATGTGCGCTGAAATAGGCTGCAGCAGATCCTCATGAGAGAATAAGCGGATGAATTAATTAATAAAAGGGTCTTCATGAAAAAACTAGAATTCCCTAGAAATGTCTTTACTGAGACATGTACTAGTTTACTGCATTGATTTCTAGTTAAATGCAAGTCAGAATCAATTTTCATTTCTTCTAATTAAAAGAAAAAAGACAGAGAGTTACAGTACGCAGTACTACATCAGAGGCTATGGAAGCAGTGCAAATAAATATTTTTAATTGAGAAAAGGTGACTGCTGTTTGAAGATTAAGTAAATGACTACAGACTTATCCATAATTAAAATGAATCTACAGTAACAACAGTGAAGGTATCGGTTTGTTTAATCCATGACTAATGAAAGTGTTTGTAGTTAAGTTAGCTAACCAGATATTATTGTAACATTTACTAGAAACACAGCAAAATGAATTTAAAATATTGTCAGAATAGAAAGAGGCAAACAAATTGTAAGCTTTTGGCAGGAAACTGCTTAGTTTTGATTCTAAAATGAAATTGTTGATTTAGCCTACAGGTAAAGTTTGGTTGTTGTTGTTGTGGTAATAAAAGTGGTAGCACAGTTGTTAAGGTGTTGAACACAAGGGGTGGCCTAGTGGATAAGGTGTTGGACTGATACCGGAAAGACCGGGATTCGATTGCCAGCACCACCAAGCCACCACTGTGGGTTCCTGAGCGAGGCCCTTAACCCCCAATTGCTCAGTTGTAAGTCGCTCTGAATAAGGGCGTCTGCCAAATGCTGTAAATGTTGAATTAGACAACTGAAATACAATTTCCAGCCCCATGAAGTTGACACTGTTGGGCCCCTGTAAAAGGCCCTTAACCCCCAAATTGCTCTTTTGTGTATGACAGATAAATATAAGTCGCTCTGGATAAAAGCATTTGCTGAATGCATATGTAATCCATCTGTAATTCATTCATTCATTTATTCATTTAGAGTCACCAATCAATTTAATGTACATGTTCTTAAACTGTGGGAAAAAAACAGATTACGCATGCAAGCGTGGGGAGAACATGCAAACTCCTCACAGGAGGATTTAAAATCAGGACTTTCTTGTTGTGAAGCGACCGTGCCAACCACTACACCACGCATTGCCTATTAGCCTGTTTATAAATGCCCTTTTTTGGGACTATGTTTTGTCGTTATTAGAGGATTATATTCATCTATTCATTCATCTTCTATACCCGCTTATTCCTGAACTCGATGTCACAGGGTCTGCTGGAGCCTATCCCCGCACAAATAAGGCAAGAGGCAGGGGGTACACCCTGGACAGGCCGCCAATCCATCGCAGGGACACACAACCACACGCACTTACTTTTACTCTTGTAGGCAATTTAAAGTCACTAATCAACATGTTTTTAGACTGTGGGAGAAAACCAGAGGGAACAATAGGGACACAAATAGGGATCTTTATTCCATTTACAGCATTTGGCAGACACCTTTACATTTAACTATTTTATTAAACTAAGCAATTGGTGGTTAAATGCCTTGGGTCCCAAAGGTGGCAAATCCGTGTTGTTAGAAATCAAATTTCCAGTTGGATAAACCACCTATTCTATACCAGGTCATAAGAAGCCTGGTTTATATCCCAGCACACAGGACAGAGGACACAGTTGACAGGGTGCCAAGTGATTACAGGACAGACAAACTTATTCGCACACTATGGACAATATATATATATATAAATAAGGCTAAAGAGTTTCCTAAAAAGTGTCAGGACCTATTTCAACATGCCAACAGTTGTTTTTGCACACAGTATAATTGTTGAATTTTTTTATTTTACTTAAAACATTGCTGCCTCTAATCAATAATAAATCAACAAGACGTATTCTCTGTGCAATAGCAGGGATGAGTGGATAAGAGACTGTCCATGGACATTAAAGCACTTCATGTTAACGCCATAAAATAACATTTTAAGTGGTTAAGGCTTATATGGCTTTACAAACTGGTAAATGGCATCTAATCAAAATAACCTGCATTATGGAGCTAGGCTTTAAATGTGTTATTTCCATTTAATCAGAATTTACTTCCTACAAAAGTATTACATTTTTGACACTTTCGTTTTCCCTAAATCGATTTTTCATTTAAACACAAACATCCTGTCAAGTTTTATATAGCTTACTTTATTACTGTCTAATATGAGAAAGCCAGAAAAAATGTAAGAAACAGAACAGTTTTGCTTTTAATGCTCACATTTTTTAAATCGACCATATATATATATGAAAATCTTATTCTAAGGCTTTACTTAATCTTATTCTAAGCAGAATTAACAGATTTCAGTCTTTTTATTTTTTCTTTTTTCTTTACATGCTTAATAATCCCCCAATTCGTTTTTATTATAATTGGTTTCAAAGCACCTATTCTGAACATGAAAGCAATGGCTTCTCCATTTTGAAGACAGCAGCAAAGTGATATAATTGCAATGTAGTATTATTGCCTTTTTTACAATCATGAATTATTGTCTGGTTAAATTGTTCTGAGATATCAAGCTTGTTAAGGCTACCTGAAAGCTCTGAAAGCTTCAGCACTAAATAATAAGATTTTAACATTACTATGGTAATGGAAAAGAATTAATTGTGTGTCCAATTACGGCTAGTACACACATGGTATACTGTAGCACTGATGCAATCAAACATGTGCTTGTGATTAGCAGTCTTTTTCTCTTCATGGTGGCTGAACCCAGAAGGAAGGACCCCTGGGTGCGTCTGTGGGACTTGCAGCAGTGCCTGAGTAAATAGTGCCTGGGCCCTGTCCATGCAGCGGTTGGGTCATGACCTACTTGTGTACATTAGGTGCGTTACAGCAAAATCCCGATAAGTGGTGCCTTTGATTTCAGTTCCCTAAAGACATACCCTATCGAGGTGCATTTGTGCCCGCAGACCTTTTAAAGGGGTTTTCTGAGGGTCCCTTCCAAGGTATGTACGTTTTCTTCTGCCCTAGTAGTGAAGGCTTAAACTTTTTCTAGACATGTTGCGTCCACCCTACACACATAAACATCATGCAGATCCACAAGCCCAGGCGTTGAGTGCTGCACGAGGGGGAACCCAACCCAGATTGCAGGAAATGCACTTGGTATCTGACTACACCCTCTGGTTAATAAAGTTCACAGCGCAGGCTCTGTGGCGACAATGGCCACTCAATTGGTCCAGGAATTCCACCTGAGGCTGAACCTGACTGATCTAAAAGTTTGCTCTCTTGATGTACCAACATGAATCTAAACTTGATAGTGATGACAGCTTGGCTTTCTCCAGAGCACCCAAGTGGTGGTAAAAAGTGTGTGTTCCCTCAAGGGCAGTACAGTAGTTCCTTTTAAACTATTTAAAAGGCTCCTGGGGCATTTAGAATCTTCAGCCATGGTGGTTCCATTAGGCCTGATGCCTAATAAGACAACCTTATCCAGGGTTAATTACAACTAAGCAATTGGGGGTCAAGGGCCTTGCTCAGAAGCCCACAGTGGTGGCTTGGTGGTGTGGGAATTGAACCCTGGTCTTTCTGGTATCAGTCCAACATGTCACAGCTTGCCGGCCATCTTTTGCTGTGGAGCCAGCACAGACTGAAGCCTGTTCGAAGTTGACCCACTGCAATTTTTGGTATTTCCTGAACAAGGTTCACTTCTGCACAAATGCACTGGCACAAAGCTCTCTGTAACCTCCATGTGTGGTCCCTCGATGTGAACCGGAAGAGTTAAGGGTTCTGTCACCCTCAGTAGTGAACAATTAGATTACAGCCCCCTTTATAAGTTGCATGTACAACCTGAAAAGGCACATTTTCATTGATTGGTGTGCCTCCCATAAGAAGGCCCCTTAGAGAGCCGTTTATGCAAGCAGGGCTTAATGGGCACCTTTTCGCCTGCACCATTAAGGTGTACGTGGCTGACAATTTGGCATACCACAACAATTTGGGAGAAAATAGGTGGGAAAGCAGGATTTGGTAGTTCCTAAAAAGCTGCAGGAGGCTATGCACCAGGCCTTTTTCCTTCTTGGGATCCCTGTGTTCTTACAGGACTTACAGGGGGCCAGTTGAAGCCCCTGCAATCTGTGAAGATTAGAGCCCTCTCTTTATAAATGGCCCTGCTGACTGCACTCACTTCAATCAAGAGGGTGGGGGACCTCCAAGCTCTCTCTGTTGACCAGGATATGTGTGCATTGAAGTAAAGCTTACCCCCAGTGTTCCCCCCCTCATCGTAGGTTTGCACTTATTTGGTCCAAGAAGGGTTCCATTATCTGAATCTGGAATCCCACTTTCCTTATTGACAGGTCAGGACATGCAGAACATGCAAACTCCGCACATAAAGACCTTGTCCCCGGGATTTGAACCCAGAACCCAGCGACCGTGCTAACCACTACACCATCATGCCACCGAGCATAGTTTTGTTTTTAAATATTTCTACTTCTGAGTCGATTTAATGTAAAAACCTTTCTTTACAGTTCTTAAACATAATCAAGGCCATCATCATGCTCATTCCAAAAAATTATTACTTAACAAAGCTTAAGCTTAGAAAAGCTTTAACTGTTTTCTTTTTTTATGTAGAGTTTTTGCATGTAAGATTTATAGCATGTGAGTAGAGCAGGTCAAAACCTTCTTTATTACATTAAAATGTCACAGGTGGACTGGCATTTGGGTTAATAAAGAGAATTATTGCATGCATGAAAATAATAGGGCGTCCTGTACTTGGAATGCAGCCTTTGACCCTCTCTGAACTAGTCTCGACATATACCTCAGGGGCTTATTAGGAATGGGAATTAGTGATATTTGAATAAATTAACCTTTTTACCACCTTTTAAGACACCAAGTGTGATTATAGAACATGTTATTTAACAAGCTGTCATTTTAAAAGAGAGAGAAAATCAAATGGTCTTCTGGGTATTCTGTTAAATATTTTGATTTTTAATATTAAATATTGTTTTTTAAAAATGGTTTATTAAGCATCACCTGCTCAAGTAAAAACATTTAAATGCATAGTTAGAGTATGACTTACACTGGAAAGTATTTTATTCTTTACCTTATGGATGTCGGAGGCCAGTTGCAGCAGAGATGGTGATGCTGTAGACTGTGGTCCATATGTTCTAACTGGATTATTAAGGCTGACATAGGCCACTAAACTTTTTTCCAAAACCACCTTGTTTGCCTGAAATCATATAGCAACAGTTAATTTTTTTGTTTATAGAGTTAGGCCAGAGTGATTAATGGAGACTAGAGCAAACAAACATGTGAGTGTTGACCAGGTTGACATGGCCAAAAAAATCACAATTGATTTACCGAAATTCTCATAGTGCCATCATTTAAACACAATTTAATTTTTCCCAATTATTTTAAAACCATTTAAAATGTCAGTAAATTAAGTTTAAATTTCCGCGAAATTATGTAAATGGTGATTCTAAATTGCCCATAGGAGTGAATGTGAGTATGTGGGTGTGGTGTGGCCCTGCGATGGACTGTTGACCACTGTTGACACTGTATACGTCGCTCGTGGATCTGTTGTTCATGGCACTAGACTATATATATATATATATATATATATTCATATTTTAAGTAAAGTCAGCAATGATTTTTTTTTATATCACACCTGACATAGGTGCTGTGGGTGACATTTAAAAAAATTTTAAACAGTTTTGTTTTTGGCTGGCCTATTTGCTATTTGGTTCAATTTTCATGTTATTCTATATAGTTTGACTGATTCTGCTCAAGCACCATATTTTTGCGAGTTTTATGTATCTAGCAGCCTTTTTGGCTATGAAGATGGTCTAATATAAATACGCATGTAAACACTTTCAACACTCAACCTCTCACTAATCGTTGCTTCAAATTATTGATTTTATTTGGTCAACTTTAGGGGATTAAGCATTAAAGACATGTTTAATTAAATTAGTATGTGCCAAGTATGTTAACATGGCAGTTACTGAGATTGAGGGCTCTCAAGGAACTTAAAATTGTACCTCCCCCCACTCAAAGGAGCCGATGTTGCCAAGGGCAGAGCCTCCCATTGAGCAGAAGACAATGGTACGATCCGGCTGCCAGTGTGCCTGAGTTTGAGATGTTATGGAGGCGATGATTTGAGAGATGACTGCAGCTCCACCACTCCAGTCTGCCAGACTGCCCTCATACCAGCTACTGTGACGGGCGCCAACAAGGACATATCTATCTGCAAACACACAAAACCACCATGTTAATGCTGGACCAAAAAATATAATAAAAAATTATATCTGAGGGTAACTGTAAAATGTATATGGATAAAATGCAACCAGTAAACAGTGACTTTTGAGAAGCAATAAATATAAGTTAGAAATAGAATCTAAATTAATAGAAAGCGTTGGTTGGAAAGTCACTGTACAAGGAGAGGAACTTCTGGTAGATATTTTAGAATAGGTTATGATGAAGTAAAAAGGTGCAGTAAATCACAGATGTAATTTCATACAGATTTTTAACACTGCACGGAGAGGGCAAACCGGTGTCAGTAATTAAATGGCTATTTTCAGCAGCTGACTGACCTGCATTTGGACACTGTAGAAGACCTTGTTTTAGAAGGGCAATGTATCATGGTGTAGAAAAAGAGCTGGCTTAGCATTCTATGCTTTCTGTAGCCCATACTTTAATGCTTACTTTTCAATCTTTCGAATCACCTCATAAAAATATGACAAGTGTTTACCTGGCACTACAAGGGAGGGAGTAAGTGATGACGGAAGAAAAGGGGAAGGAAGGGAACAAAGAAAGGAAAGAAATGAAGGAATACATGCATTTGTTTAATTAGCCAATCATGTAGCAGCTGTGCTAAAAAATACGCACAAAAAAGAAGTTGAAGGGTAAGGGCCTTGATCAGGAGCCTATCAATGGCAGCTTGTGGGCTCCTGTGTTCCTGGGAATTGAACTTTTAACCTGCTTGGTTAGCAGTCCATCAACTTAATAAGCAAGCTATTACATCCTCCAATAAAATCACATATTATGCAAAAAGGTAATAATAATAATACATTATGCATTATTATTATTATTATTAAATATAAATAAGAAGATTATTGATGAGGAAGAGCAAAAAGGAAGATGAATCAGAAGGAAAAAATATAAGTTAAATTCATTCATTTATTTATTGGTATTTTTTCATTAGTTTTACTAAAATATTCTAATTCACAAAGAAAAATATACATTTCAAACCTGGGTTAATCTTTCCTCTTAAAGAGCCAATGACATTAAATACTCTTCTGTATGATGTCTGGGATCCAACGTTTAGCTTTATTATCCTCCGTCCTAAAATTAAAGACAGCAGTTCATTAATTAGGTATTAAAGTAAAAATTTTAGTTTAAAAACGATACTTACTTGTCACTCTTAAAAACACCCTGTAATATAAACCTAATTAACTTAATTACATTGTTGGCACATAATCAAATCTTTTCATCGAATGGAAAGAAATAAAACATAATACCATTAATTGCAAGCTTGATCATACCTGAAGGTCCCTTACATTTATTTTTTTTCTTTTTATGACACAAAACCCTTCCCACACAGAATCGTTTGAAGCTTATGCAAAAGCAAATAAAAATCCGTCCACCCAAAGAGAACTTAACGCAAGCCAGCCAGTGCACCCTGACAGATAATTGTGTTGTTTGTGCACAAAGGTGTGTGTGTATGCTGTGTGTGTGGGTTCAAACAGAACATTTGCACAGGGATATGGGCTCTCTACAGGTTTGGGTCCGCAGACAGGATTGAAAATTCTATTTCAACAGGACTGCCAGTTCACAGACAGCACACTAAGATTATGCCTTTTTATTTTCTCTCAGTCACTTACCATATAAATATCCAAGGAAAATTAAAAGTTGGCAGAATGGGAGACAGGGTGCATGTGCACAGGGGACAACAGCAACAGAGATGTGCAAATCTGGATTATGAACAAGAACTTCTCGACGTGGTTACGGTAACTGAATTTTAGTTAGGAGAGCAGTAGATTTCATGCAGACATGTCACCTGGTTTATCACACCCAAAAAGAAACCAAAAGACATTAGGTAAAGAGCTGAAAGTTAACATAGCACTATCGAGGCTCTTCGGGTTTAATTCATTCATCAATTCATACATCTTCTAAACCTGCATATTCCTTAGCTCTGGGGTCGCCAGTTCATCGCAGGACCATACATAAACAATTACAAACACTCACACCTATGAGAATTTTATAATCAACAATCAACCTAATGTGCATGTTTTTGGACTTTAGGAGGAATCTGGAGTACCCTAGTAAACCGATGCAAGCATGAGAGAACATACAAACTCTGCACAGAAAGACACCTTGTTCTAACCCAGGGCCCCTTTTGCTGTGAAGTGACCATGCTAACCACTACGCCACTGTGCCGCCGCACAAGATTATTACAACTGTCAGCAAGATTGGAATTTTTAGACGGATTCTGTGCAGTTTTCAATAGTCTTTCGAAATTGTTGTTTGTCAGACTTTACATGATTATGATCCTTAGGTCACATTGTAGCATCTGAGTTGTCAGACTCAGAGTTGTCAATCTGTGAGACTGGTGGCAAGCAACAAAGAAACAGATATAGAAAATATATATGACACATGAGGGGGCACGGTGGCGTAGTTCAAATCCCCGCGCTTGCGTGGGTTTCTTCCGGGTTCTTCCCACAGTCCAAAAACATGTGTATTACATGTTGATTGGTGACTCTGAATTGCCCATAGGAGTGAATGTGAGTGCATGCAGCTGTGTTCATGTGGCCCTGCAATAGATTGGCGACCTGTCCAGGGTGTGCCCTATGTGCACTGGGATAGGCTCCAGCAGACCCCTGTGACTCCTGGATTCGGGAATAAGCAGGTATAGAAGATGAATGAATGAATGAATAATTGAATGAATAATTGAATGAATAAATGAATATGACACATAATACAAACTTCTTTTTCCTCTATAGCTCAGTAAATCTCTTCTTGTTTGGTCTGTCAAACTCTATTCCACATTTTCCAGAGGAGGTTTGAAGTCTCTTTAACAGAAGACATTAAACTTTATGAAAGTGTATAAAATATTCTAGACACTTCTAGAATTTCATCAAAGGAAAAAACTGATCATGGTGAACATGTCATTCTAGCATTCTAACATAAAACAAGCTGTGTAGATTTGGTGTTGGAGATGGAACCCTAACTACTGAGCTACTACTTCTCAATTAATAAATAATAATACAAATAATAATCAAAAAAAGCTAAAATAAGTCAGTTTACAGATTGGGCCCAATACGTTTGAAAAAACAAAATTGACTTAGTTGAGGTACACACAAGTATACTTTAACAAAATTAGAGCTTTTAAACAGTCCACAACCAAAAATAAATTACTAAAAATCCAATTTAACATTCACAGTGCTGGGTTATAGGGTAAGTGTTGCATTTTTGATTGATAAAATACTTCAAACATTTTAAGACTGCTGTTAATAAGAAGCATTAAATATGAACCATGCCTTGCAAAAAGGAGCTCCCTGGAGACATATTATAAAGGATAGTTGATCTCTATAAGGCTGAACAGGAAAAAAAAAATAAAAAATTCAAAAAAGTCTTTTGTTATCCATCAGTTGCCAGACAACTTGTCTATAAATGGAGACAGTTTAGTACTGTGGAACTGAGCAGCCAACAAAAATGACTTAAGTCATTTTAAAATGAAAAAGGCATAAGCAAAACTCATTGGTGTTTAAAAGCATAAAAGTCTTTTACTATAAATTTGACACCTGACGACATAAATGTTACTGACTGAAATCTTTATGTAATATAGTAGTATAACATACATACATCTAAGTATTTGAATAGAAGCTTCTGCTATACTAAGAATGGTTTTAAATGTTTTAAAGAGTAATGAAACAGAAATGTAATTAATTTGGAGGAAAACCTTGTTTATACACATTGTTTATGTGGCAAAAAGGGCCACAGATTACCAACATCAGAACATTACAAAGTAGTACAGTAGTATAGTGGAAAAAACATAAGAATGTGTCTTCATTTGTTTGCCATCTTCAAAAGGAAATTGGAATCTTGGGTGGTGCAGCAAGATATTGCAATGACCTGAAACACTAAGGTAAATCCACCACAGGTTGACTTAAAAAGGTGTCCTGGATAGACATTGAGAGAGCTGTTCACATCAGACATCTAATGAGACAGATCATTCCAGCAAAAGCCTATCAACTATATTCAGGGATTTATCTTTGTCCACCGAATTGATGTTAGATTGTGCAAACAAATAAAGTAATTCAAAGTGCCGAAATTATTGTGTAAACAGTTTAAGTACCTTGTGTTTGTTTTTTGACTTTCCTGTGAGTTCATAATTCTTTTTACGCTGTAAATAAATCGGAACTAAAAATGAAAATGTATAAATCATTTTTTAGAAAAATCATTTTACAACCATGGGACTTGGAAAGATAATAAAACTATTAGTTAATTATAAAAAGGTCAGTTAGTGGCCAGGTTTAAATAGAGAGAAACAGTAACAATGGCACACGCTGCTACTCAAGCTACTCGCCTGCATTAATCGATACTATTATAATTAAAAGAATTTCGATAAAGCTATCCCTTGCAGCTTTTCTGCTTGAGCACTGTAATTGGACAGGCAATTTATTACACTTATGACATTCATTGGTGTTGCTCAGGGGAGTTCATGCGATGTGGCAGGGAGTAGACATTTGTATAAAATTCCAATAGGTTGGTTCTTTCTCCTTTCGATCGCTTTTTTTCTGCTAAATAAGTTGGAGATGAATCCTGGCTGGGACCCGCCCCCGTCCCCCACAACCCAAAATAGTCCAATAATTTAGCTGCACCATATACTCAAAGTGTCATGAACAATGCATTGTCTAGCTTTCAAAAATAAGTATGGTGTGTCTCTTGAGAGCAGGTCCTCAAGACTCCTCCATGGAAAGGAAGGAGTGGTATAATTAGAGCATGGTAAAGCAATATAGAGGGTTTAATTGAAAGGGAATTAAAAGCGAGGACACTGACAGATGGAAACAAACGATTTGAAACCTCAGGAGTGGTCAGCGCTCAGCCCAATCAATACGGCACAGATTACCACTTTCTAAGCATTTGATCCTGCTAATGGAATACAGGTGGTGGATAGAGCCTGGAGTCATGCTTGATTGGGGAAATGCAGAGCTTAGAAGTAAGGTGGGTGTGGGGGACTTTTGAGACACAAAAGGCACTGGTTTCTTAGCTGGTAAAGGTGACGTTTGTAGAACTGACAGCAAAAGATTTATCTACTGTCCAAACTTTGCCACATTTTGTCTATATAGAACTTTGCAAAGACATTTACACAAATAGGTCTGTATGAGTTGCAATTAAGGCCACTCTTATCCACAACAGTAAGCGTTGACTCTTAATAACCACAAAAACAGAACTCTTTAACTTCTTCATTCAATCTTTGATAGAGGGATTTGCCCCAAACCCCATATCCTATCATTTTGTCACTGTAGTTGAAAATCCTTTACTGTCTATCAAGCTAAAACAGCAGCGCTGCAGCATAGTCTGGATCTCAAGGGTGACGATGCAAAGATAAGCAAGGATTTAAACTCAATAGCTGGAATTAGCGTTTAATAACCCCCATTTAAACTTGCTGCAAATGCCTCCCAGGTTACAAGCACAGCCAGAAGAGGGCTGTCATGAACTGCAGCTTTGTGTGTGTGTGTGTGTGTGAGTGTGTGTGTGTGTTTGCGTGTGTGTATACACTACAAGTTATAACTAATGCAAGTATGAGAGGTTCAAAACTGTATTAGCAAGCTTAAGTCAGGTACCCTTCAAATCTGAATGCATGGCATTTTGTATTTTCAACATATTCTGACAGAAGTAAATAGTAAGGAGTTGATAGCTATAGAAAGAAACAGAGTGCTGTGAACTAGCATGACATGACACAGTGTAACATCTCATCCTCACAGTTTGACAGCTGCAATAAAAGGTCAGAAAAAGCTATTTTTACTTTTAACATGTCGTTTACTGTCAGTGATCTTTTTTTTTTTACCAACCATGATGTTTACACGTGCAGCAAAATCCAAAAATGAAGGTTTTGTTAAAGGGTTCTCAACATTTCCCCACAAACTTAGCACTCTGCTTATTCCACACCACAAGATAGCTACCAACAAGTGAGTTTAGTTATGTATGAATAACGCTTGTTTCTTCTGAAAGAAACCAGACTACTGCTGTGCATTCACATAGGGTATCATAATATTTACCCTTTTGCATAGACAAACTCAAAAAAGCTTATAAATGACAAAGCGGTACTGTGACTGTCACTCTGTTGCCTTGGTTCTTGTTCACAGATAGATGTAACATCAATATTGTTACTGGATGTGTTGCTAGAGACCTGTTTACTTAAAAGTTTTTTTCGAACCGAAAAATACACTATTGCTAAAAGTATTTACTCACCCATCCAAATAATTAAAATAAGCTGTAATCACTTTCATGGCTGGTGTATAAAATCAAGCACTTGGGCATGGAGACTGTTTTCATAAACATTTGTAAAAGAATGGTTGCTCTCATGAGCTCAGTCCATTCCAGCCTGGAACTGTGATAGGATGCCACCTGTGCACAAATGCAGTCGTGAAATTTTCTCGTTTATAAATATTTCACAGTTAAATGTCAGCTGTGTTATAAGAATGTGGAAGTGTTTGAGAATGACAGTAACTAAAGTAGTAGGCCACATAAATTGACGGAGCAGGGTCGCGGATGCTAAGGTGCATATTGTGAAGAGGATGACAACTTTTTGTAAAGTCAATTGCTACAAACCATCAAACTTTATGTGGCCTTCAGATTAGCTCAAGAAAATTGTGCAGCTTCATGAAATGGGTTTTAATGGATGTGCATCATAGCCATATATCACCAAGTGCAATACAAAGCGTCAGATGCACTGGTGTAAAGCATGCCACCACTGGACTCTAGAGCAGTGGAGATGCGTTTTTTGAAGTGAAAAATCTCTCTTCTCCATCTGGCAATCTGATGGACGAGTCTGTGTTTGGGCCAACTATAAAGTTTGGTGAAGCAGAGATTATGGTTTCACAATTTTTATCAGCTATGCTCAGCAGTAAAACATTAAAACACAGGGGAATGTATATGAAGAAAGTTATGTTGGTTATATCACTTTTTTACAATATTGTATCACAAAAAGTATTGCATTATTTAGCATGATATTGCATATCACTTTTTTCTTAAATTTCGTGCAGTCCTATTGATTACATTTAGCTTAGCATTTGCATTATCAGTTCAATATTGAATATTGAACTGACAATCTTTGGATTAGCAACCCAACATCTGATCCATAGAGCTACTGTATCACTACCCTATATAACATTGTAAGCTCAAAACTTTTTCAAATTTGCTTTAATATTAAAATTATAATTTATTTAAAATTAAACATATATTGTGTTGTATTTATAATTTACTAATGTAATAAAAAATTTACATAACGTATAAGCCCCTGTGACAGCAATTATGATAATGTGCGGTGTTTGTGGACATCTCACTATCTCTATTGTTTCTTACCACAAATTCATTCATTCATCTTCTATACTCGCTTATTCCCGAACTTTCCAGGGTGACGGGGTCTGCTGGAGCCTATCCCAGTGCACAAAGGCGGGGGGGGCACCCTGGACAGATTGCCAGTCCATCGCAGGGCCACACACACACAACCACATGCACTCACAAATTTACTCCTATGGGCAATTTAGAGTCACCAATCAACCTAATGCACATGTTT
>JAOTQW010000004.1:9961842-9978478 GCA_026260075.1 Sisor rabdophorus | reverse complement strand
AGGACCTTCTTGTTGTGAGGCGACGGTGCTAACCACTGCGCCACCGCGCCACCCTTTGCACTATATCTGTACCAAAATATGTATCAACCATTAGCTTTAACAGCAGGGCTGGTCATTATACTGAATGAACTGGCCCCATAACTGTCTCCTCCATGGGACAGAATAATAGCTTAGAGACCCCAGCATGGCTGTGTCTAATAGAATACACACTCAGGTTCAGTTCTGTCTTGGCTGCTTTATAGAACCTCCCACTGCAAACTCCCCAGTCTGACCTTGAGTTCCAGTATTTAAATGGTACAGGATGAGGAATACTCACCAGGCCCACACTGCATCAATTACAACACCCTAATTAAGACAGAGTGTCTGCAGTAGATAAAGAATACTATTAAAGTGGCAAGAACAGCAGGGAACAAGATTTTAATTCTCTCTGAGGGATTTTGGACTAATCCCATTTTGCTGGAACTGCATTTTCCTTGTGTATTCATTGAAGTGTAAATGCTGAGAAATAAATGTTTGTCAAAGAAACCCAGAAAGAAATATCTGTTTTACAGAAATAATAAAAGAGCACTGTATTTCTGTAAATAAGTCAATAGTTTCTAAATTGTGCTTAAATAAAAATTTGCCAAAATCACCATTCAATCGAGACAAATGCTTACGCTAACATACAGGTAATTTTCTAGCTCAAATATTTAACACTTCTTGACACTTTCTGTCTCCCACTGCGGGACTGAGGTAAGAAAACCTGAGGCCAACCAAAGTTGAGGTGTCCTGACTTTTAATGAGGTTATTAGCATGTGCAATGAACCAGTTAAATGAAGATTTTCAAAGCCCTTTCCAATCTGCATCCAAGTATCTTAGACAGGCTGTAGAGGCTTGAGATTAATGTTTGAGACAAGCTTTAACTCCTGAGAAAAACTGTCTCACTTCACTAAAACTCTTATTTCCCCCAGAGCCCTTCTGCATGCCCTCAATGGATTGTGCCAATTTATTTGCATTGGCACAGAATAAATAATGCAATTATTCTGAATATTTTAATTTTTGCTAGCTACATTGGAAGCACTGGAATGTGTAAAGCCATACTTACATTAAATTAATGAAATGTATTTGAATTTGGATCATTTGTCTATTATCTTTTTCCCTCTATCTTAAGTAAGACAAATACACAAGGTTTTTGACTGACTCTAAAACAATGTTCAGCCATTTGTTGTTCTTTAATTTTTACTATAGTACCTTGAAGTGGGCATCTGCACTGCTGGGAATAGACTGTAATGTTCTTTGGCTCTAGGACTGTTTTTTGTCAGAATTCCGAATGTACCACAGAGCCTGTCCTCAAACAAAAGCTGCATCTGTTTCATGGGGATAAACAGCCCCAATGCCCTTGAAGCAAGTAGACACTATGCTTTCTTATTCAGGCAATGACTTTTGAGCTAATTAATTGTATATGATTTAAGTCTGTTAAAAAACGTTGCTATGTAAATACATTTAAACATATATATAATAATTAGTAAAGACTTTCCGCCTGGGGTGCACACAAACTAGGACAGCAGACAGAGGAAAATGCTTGGAACGAGAGGAAAACCAGAAATGAAAAATACAGAGCCATTAGAGAGTTAAGGACCAAAGAACAGGAAACAGAGAGACCTAGGGACCCAAACAGGTAACTCAAAATTAAAATATGGAAGGTACAAACTTGATCAAGACCAGACACTGATTGAGGAATAGCGTGCTCCTTAAAAAGTAAAAATTGAACTTGCACAGTGAAGAATAAAATAATAAAGAGGAGAAACTAATAAGTATTCGGGTGATGGATTGTTTTGAGAAACTGTGTGATTGGGTGCTTGCTGAGGTGTTGTCGTGACGCAGCAAGAACATGCTTGCCTGGTAAACCTGGGCCTGTTTTCCTGTAGGGCAACAGTACTAATCACTTAGCAACCGTGCTGCCCACAGTAAACAGAATTATCTCCTCTTTATCTAAACACTACACTTGTGATCTTAATTTAATATCATCTGAATTTTTAGTGTGTGCGACGAAATCAAATGCTGTGTTAACATTTGTTTAGTAATATCTAAAAGTGAAACAGCATTCTACAAAATCAAACCAAATATTGTAATTGTCATATTTATTTGATTGTAATTTTAATATACACTGCCCATCTAAAAATAGAACTCATGTAGTGAAATTTCCTTGGCTGACCATTAGCTTTGATTACAGCATGCATTTGCCTAGCATAGTTTCAGTTACTTTTTTAATGTTTTCTCAACAAAAATTTTTATCCCCCATCCAGAGTTGTACTGATATATCCGATAATCAAAGAGACGGCTCCTTGCGCAAAGTCTTCTTTAGCACATCCCAAAGATTCTTTATGAGGCTTAAGTCTAGACTTCTGTGAAAATGTAAAAATGTTATCACATGCTCCCTATACCATTCTTACACAATTTGAGCCTGATAAATCTTAGCATTGTTGCTTTGTCGTGACATTAGCAACGAAAACGAAAAATCCATCTGAACCCAGACCTGATGAACTAAAACAATCCCAGATAATAGCACCTCTTTCCAAATAGCCTTTACTGATAAGTGGTTTTCCTAAGGCTACACAGCTGTTTAGATCTAATTCCTTGAGTTAATTTTGATAAAATGCGTGTTTATCAATATAGCTGTGATATGTAGTTGGGTTTTTTTACGATGTGATTTTACCAAAGGTTTTAGAGATCGCTGATAATGATAATTTAAAATTTTATTCTTACCACATTTTATCATTAAAGAAAAAGGTTTCCCCCTAGCCAGTCAGTTTTTAATAATGCGTTGGACAGTTCTTGGCCCAATTTTATGAGTTACAGCAATCTGCTTGAATGTTTTTTTTTTTGCTTGATGTATGCGGACACATAACTTATTTTAATACAGATTTAGATCTTTTCCAGAACCGCAGGATCTGTCTTCCAAGAAATAGGAAGCTGCTTACTACGTTAGGGTTCAATAACTTATTGCCAGCCGAAAGCTAATTATCCATTCAGTAATTATCCAATTTGAGGCTCTTACTTTTATACCCATTTAGTCCCTATCTCATAGTCTGATGGAGCCTATTCCAGCGCACAAAGGGTGAAAGGCAGGGGTACACCCAGGACAGGTCCACCGCGGGGCCACACACAAAAACCACACAAACATTTTTAAGGGCTAATAAGAATCCCCAATCAACCTAATATACATGTTTTTGGACTGTGGGAAGAAACCGGCGTACCTGAAGTAAAGCCACGTAAGCACATGAGAACATGCAAACTCAGCACAGAAAGACCCCTTGCCCAGGAATGTACTGTGAGGTGACTGTCCTAACCACTAAGCCATGCTCTTACCTATTTGCTTAGTTAAATGGTGACTTTGGATGGGCAGCATATCTTTAGTAATTCATGTTTTTGCAGATGGTACAGCAAATAGTTGTTGTTGATTAAATTTATAATTGAAAATTGATGCTTTCAAAAACCTTGAACAAAATGTAAATTACAGTACATAGAGGCTAGAGTATGTCATAGAATGTCATAGGAACATTTATAAAAGTTTTTTTTCTCATAAAATTCCTTATAAATTATATCTTTTTGTGTTAAAACACTAAAAATGTAACTTTGCAAAATTGGAAAAAGCTTGTGTAACAGTAAAAGTTGCTGTTTCATCAAAAAAACTCAACACTGTTATTAATTTCTAAACCCCTGGCAAGAAAAGTGAGTAAAAAGAGTAAATGTAGATTGGGTCTAAGTGGTCATTTTCCCTCCCTGTTGTCTTGAAACTCCTTAGTGTTACAAGGTCTCGGGTGTGAATGGGGAGCAGGTGTGTTAAATTTGATGTTATTGCTCTCTCTCTCTCTTCAACATGGCACCTCATGGCAAAGAACTCTGAGGACCTTAAAAAAAATTGGTCTCTATAAAGATAGCCTAGACTACAAGAAGGTCATTCCAGAAGAAAGTGTCTTCTAAAGTTGATGCACAAGAAAGCCATCAAATTTTTTGCTGAAGACAGGCTAAGTGCAAAAATTACTGGGACCTGTGTCCTTTGGTCTAATGATACTAAGATAAACTTGTTTGTTTCAGGTGGTGTCAAGCGTGTGTGGCAGAAACCAGGTAAGGAGTACAAAAACAAGTGTGTCTTGCCTTATGATCAAGTATAGTGGTGGGAGTTACACTTCATTTAAGGAACCATGAATGGCAACATGTACTATGACATACTGAAGCCGAGAATGAAGCCAAGTCTCCTTTTGGAGACAGTTTATCAACATAACGACTCCAAACACAACTCCATAAGTTAAATATCATAATATTAATATAAAAAATAATAATATAAAATTGAGATTTTGGACCCAATTTGAAGATTTCCTTTTGTAGGTGTACTCACTCAAATTTACACTGTCTTACACAAGCTGTATATTCACTACTTTGGATTGTAGCAGAGTTTTATTTCTTTAGTTACACATAAAAAAATTTTTATAAAAACTTACAAGAAATGTAAAAAGTGTACTCAACTTAAGTTAATGCATAGCATTGATCTTGTAATATATTCGTAACTTTCTCTGCATGGATTTACAAGTTTATAATTACAATAAAAACTTACCTTTTAATAGCCCGGATCTTTCCAGCAGTGATGTTTTGTATAATCTTTTCCAACATATCTGTGCTTGTGGCGGATATAATCAGCTGCTCCTCAGTCTGATTTGCATGTAGACCAATAAGCAGTCCCAGAAAGAAGGTTCCTACTCCAAGTAGCATGTACTTAACAATGCAAGGAACACTCATCCTGTGCACCTTGGGAACAGTCATGCTATATTGCAGGACACAGTTGGGTTCCTCCTGTAGTCTCTGGAAGCGTCCGTGGGGAGACACAGATGACTGGATGAATTCCTGGCCTGAATTAACTTCACCACTGGACAAGTTGCCTGATGTCTGTGAGTCTGCACATTCTAGATGCAAGTTGTCTAAGCCAGGCTCCTCCAGCTCCTTCTCCATATCCCACTCCAAATCAATAGATGCTAGCTGCTCCTCACTTTCCAGTACCTGAGGGTACATGGAGCTACCATCACTGTTAAGCGCCTTAATGTATGCCATTTCCTCACCTACACACACACAGTCAGAGACATTAATATCACACTGCTTTACAACAAATACAACATAAAGTGGGACATAAAGCTTTACATTTGATTACCAACACTGTCTATTTCAATTTATTCAAATTTGCATCTGTCTTTTTGTCTTTTGGGGAAGGCAGGAAGGGCACAGTGGTTCGCTACTGCAGATAAAAAAGACCATTAAGAAAGACGACTTCCTGGGAACAAATTAATAAAAAAGGAATCAAAATACTACGTTAAATTTAACTATCCCTTTTAAAGTAATCACCATCAAACCCAAACCCGCCCAATCAATATAAAAACTGCAAAAGTCCATAAATTTCTTAAAAAATATGCTAAACAAAGGTCTAAAACATGTTATGCTTCTTTTGCATGGTGTCTATATTATGAATTCACTTACTTTTTCATATTCATTAAGAATGATTTCCCTACCAATCTGTTGTCTGTCTGTCTGTCTTAAAATACTTGAACTAAATATTTTTTATAAACAAATCATTCAAAATGTAGTTAAAAAGAATTACTTTTTGAATTTTTCACTAAGTTTAAAAGTGTATGCCATTTATTACACTAGCACTGCACTGATTACGCTCCTTTTACCTACTGGTTCTGTGGTATCACAAAGATGTAAACTTACATTCTACTGTTATTCTGTTGCAGACAGTGCCAGCCCATCCAACAGGCAATACAGGCAGTCAGTCGCTCTAATTTACAGTTCACAACAACAGTAAGGAAAAAACCTAAAAGTATTTCTTTGTATAATTCTTACATGCCAAATAGCTGAAAATGATAATGAATATAAAACAACAGTATAAATTAAAGCAGAAAAGATTAGATACATACCCAGCAGTACCCTCTATTTCGCATTTTCACCGATAGGCTATCAAGTGAACTAGAATGTCATAAGGATAAAATGTCCTAAATAAGTTTTAAGTAATGTAGTGTCAAATTTTTATCAAAGTCTTCTGAAACATACAATACACATAGATTCTGTTTGTAATTTAAAATAAAATAGCATCCAAATGGAATCTATGCATGGGATGTTCTGCTATACATAATCCATTATTTATAAGTGTTATATTAGGACTTGTGGGGGAAAATTAGATCACATTCACCATTTTATCAAATAATCTTTAATTATCTATCCCTAGGCAGTGTCATAGTAGTTAGCATGTTTGCCTTACAGCAAGAAGGTGCCGGGTTCGATTTCCGATCAAGGGGTTTTTCTCTGCCAAGTTATCATGTTCTCTCTGCACCTTCATAGCTTTACTCTGGGTAATCCGGTTTTCTCTTACAGTACAAAAAAAGCCCATAGGAATAAGTGTAAGTGTGTGTTCGTATATATGTGGCTCAACAGGGACTAATCAAAAATATTTGTCCTAAAGAGCAATAGCTGATAAAAGCCTGTTCAAGTTTTTAGGGTTGTCTGGCTCAGAAACCTTTTTTTAATTTAAATGTGAATGCAAGGAAGAAATCCTCATTCATCTCTCAACCTGTGCTACGACATGGGTTGTCAGACGTTTGGAGCTAAATTGACCTTGCTCTCCTCATCTCCTCTCTGCATTTCACTATCTTTCCACCTTTTCTCTCGTCTCCTTCTCACCGATCCCTCTCTCAGGTGGTGATGGCGCTCAACTCTCTTCTTTGCAGAATGACAGCTGACATTCAATCACCAAAAATGTCAGCAATTTAACGCTTCTCAGCTCCACAACAGAGCCATCAATTAAAGGCCAATGGAATGTACCATCTTCAGCTTTTCCCTTGAGATTGATTTGACAGTGACACTAAAATGGAATGCCGTCAGACTGCACACACTCTGCACATTCAAGCTGAGTTAAATCAATTTTCCAAACCAACCAAAGGACAAATTTGAGGAGCAATTTATTTATGCATTATTTTCCACTGGGCTACATTATGTTTAGATTTTAAACAAGACGAGTTTGATTTTTCTTTAGAGTAGAATTGGCATGCATCACATTTAGGCATATTGTGCCTTCATCAGTATTCAGATAAGTCTCCTTGCATAAATTTGGTTGAAATTGCTTGAAACAGGTAGACTATTCAGTGTTATATGTATGCCGGACTGTTGATTTAGCAAATAAGGCAACATGTCATGAGCTGAGTGACTAAGAATATGTACAGAAAATGGATCCAAGCCCAACTCAAACAGGTATCCCACTATATTTAATTCCTCTCTCCAATGCAGCTCAATAGACCGCACACAGTACATGACTCACAATACTGAAAGGCCATGACCTAGAGTAAGTGACTGGCGAGAGGCAGGGGTACATCCTGGAGAGGTCCATGATTGTTATAATTAAGCAAGAAGGTCCTGGGTTCAATTTCTGGTCAAGGGATCTTTATGTGCGAAGTCTGCATGTTCTCTGGGTATTCCAATTTTCTTCCCACGGTCTAAAAACATCTACAATAGTTTGATGTACAATGTGTGGCTCTGCAATAGACTGATGACCTGTCCGGGGGGTACCACTGTTTTCGACCTGTGTATGCTGGGATAGGCTCCAGCAGACCCTGGTGACCCCAAGCTAGGGAATAAGCGGGTAAAGATAAATAAGTAAATAAATAAAAGTTTAAAAAATTCAAATTTATGATGTTAATTTTTTGTTTTATTTCTGTATTTAATATTTCATTAAATTAATATTTATTTAGGGCAGCACAGTGGCATAGTGGTTAGTACATTCGCCTCACAGCAACAATGAGCAAGGGGTCTTGTTCTCCGTGTGTGGGTTTACCCCCGCATTTCCAGTTCCTCCCACAGTCCAAAAACATGGACATTAGGTTGATTGGTTACTGTAAATTGCCCATAGAGGCGAGTGTTCTAGGATCCAGCAGACCCCTGTGACTTTAATTAGAGAATAAGTAATTATAGAAGATGAATGAATGAATAAATGACTCTTCTTTAATCACTCTTTAAATAAATAAAATACAATACTATATTGTATATTGTATTAAGCTGTGATGCAAAACTAAAATTTTTGTCTTGTTTAGGCTGTGTTAAACCCTTAATTCAGACAGTGTTAAAACAGATGCCGGTCATTACAGCAACAAAGATATTTCAATCTTTAGCTCTTCAGTAAAAAATATCTGGTGAGAGGACTAACAACAACACTATTCTACCTTACTGTGAAAAAAAAGCTAATTACGATTAACAAAAAGCACTTAGAGTAAGGGAAATTGAGTATAGAAGATGAATAAAAATACACGTTTGGATTTTGTTTTATCATAAGAAGAAAAACCTCTGTGGTGTAGTATGGCCAAGAATGGCCTTAGAATAAGGTGCAGTTTCTAAAAAAGGGCATGATGCAGCCAGATAAATGTGTCTATTATCCTGGGTTTTGTAATCTCTGTACAGTGAATTCACAGAGCACATTTACCTTTTAACATAGACTTTATAAAAAAAATCAATAGTCTATCACATCTTAAAGCACTACAGCCAAGTACACCATCAAATTCATGACTTACTGGTAAACATAAATTAACAAGTGCAAAAACACTCAAGTGGATCCTTTTCTCTCTATTTCTTAAAACAAATGTGAGAAATAGTATACATGTTCATTGTATTTATTTCCATTTAAGCTCTCCAAACAGGCTTTATTTCAGCATTTAGTGCAACAAGCAAAGGTAAAAGCCTTGGCACAACAATGGAGCTAAAACTGCTTGGCAGAGACAAATTAAACAGAGCAAGCAACCAATTTCCTGCATCCATTACATTCAGTTGGAAAAGCAAGAACTGGCTAAAGAGTCAGAGCATCTATTCGTTTTTAACAGTTCTGAAGTGGGATCAAGGTTATTGGGTTCATTTATCAAGCTAAACTGCAACGAGAGATATTGTGTCCATTTGTACTGGCTAAAACAGAGGATATGGTGTGTCAGATAGAAAGACAAACATAACAGGTTGGATTAACAAAGAAATAAAAATCTTGATATGATAAAAATTAGTTTTCAGTATAAATGTAGTTTTTTCAAATGGAAAGAATGGCTTAAGCTGGCAACATTATAACTGTTGTCATGTGATTTCTTTTTTACAATGCTTTCTTATATAGAGCAGAAAATGTACTAAATAGTTTTTCGGAAAGAAAATTCTCAATGACAAGAAAACTATTTGTCAGATTTGTATGTATGTATGTGCCATTAAATTTTAATTAGAAACATAACATGCTTTGTTGACTACATCATAAGGGTGGACAGAAGGAGGAGAACTTGCCTGTCATCAGTCATTCCTTAACTGCATAAATGCCTATGCTGAAACTAATGCACGCCTGATTTGTTTGAACTCTGGAGACTCATCAGTCAGCTTACAGACTACTCGATAGGAACATCGAAGATGTCAAAATGCTTACAGAGCAATCAGCAGATGTTTGTTCTGTTTCCAGCTATTTACACACTGTTTATTGCAGATGCCAAACAACTAAATCAGAACACATTAACAGCAACAGGTTACAGGTCAAAACAACCATATACATTTATAAAGCCAACATACAATTATAGCATAGATTTCTCTTGTCCTTATCTTAGTTTCTATAATGTAAAGAATGAGACATTACTCATAACAAATCTGTTATTAATAGGTGTCTAATATGACCTGCCGAGGAACAGTTAATATTAATGTTATTATAATGTTATTTCTGATAACTGCATTTACATTCCTACTATGACTTATTTCCTTTTTAAAATGTTAATAACTAGTAGGACATTTATTAAATTGGCTAACTAATGTAAAATAGTTTACTATAGTGTATTAATATTTTAAACTTTAGTACCAATACAAACTACATTTTAATCTGACTTACGTGTACTTATTTAATAACATTAGTTTGTGTCAAACAACTTTCTTCTCCACTTCTGTTGTTGAGATAGAGATCCGTGTGCAGTGAAGAGCAATGTAGAACTGAAATAGAATGTTTATCTAAAACCAATTTTTTTATAGTGGTGATCTTAATTCATTGATTTGATATAACTGTTATATGATTTAAAAAATATTTTGATTAATGTTTTGTCTCTTTTAGAATAATCATCATTAAAAATAGTGCAGGTGCACTTTTGTGTGGGTTTCCCTCTTGTACTCTGGTTTCCTTCTACAGGCCAAAAAAGGTTGATTCTAAATTGGCCATAGGAATGAGTGTATGTGTGGCTGTTCGTCTATGTGTGACCCTGTGTTGCACTGCCAACCTGTCCAAGGTGTACTCCTGCCTCTCACCCTATGTGCACTGGGATAGGCTCGGGTTAGGGGATAAGCGTCTATAGAAAATGAATAAATGAATGAAAAATAGTGCATTTTTTAAAATCAGAGTACTTGATTTTAAATGAAGGACTACCAGGAATATTTATTTATTCATCTTATAATACTGAGGTGTTCCCAGGCCAGCCGAGAGACATAGTCCCTCCAGAGTGCCCAGCCACCCTACGGAGAAAACTTATTTCGGCCGGCTGTAACAAAAATCACGTTCTTTCGGTCATGATCCAAAGTTCATGACCATAGGTGAGAGTAGGAATATAGATTGACCGTAGATTGGATGTAGATGCACCAATCCACCTGTCAATCTCTCGCTCCATTCTTCCCTCACTTGTTACTTCCTCCACTTGAGACAGGATCACTCCACCAACATAAAGGGGGCACTGAGAACCATGGCCCTAATCTTGGATGTGCTGATTCTCATATCAGCTGCGTCACACTCAGTTGGCAAGCTTTCCCAGTGTATGCTGAGGGTCCTGGATTGATGGAGCCAAAAGGACAACATCATCCAGAAAAAACAAAGAGGAGATCCTGTGGTCTTCAAACCTGACTTCAAACCTGACACTCCGGATCTGCCTGGCCCTTCCTGGTGTCCCGTATCCAGTTGATAATTGTTGTACCGTCATGGAGACTAGGAACATTGCCAATTCCCATTGAATTCCCAATGCTAGAGCTATGTTTAAGCTATGTGCTTAAACACACTGTGACTGCATAATTCCTTCTATCTGTCTATCACTCTTGGGTTCCCTTTGGAGTCTGGTTTCTTTGCAGGTTTCTTCTTATTACCATCCAGGAAGTTTTTCTTTGCTGCTGCTGCCACCAGCTTGCTTATTAGGGACAATCAGGGACAAACAATTTCTATTCACTTACATTTTTAATTTTCTTAATATGAATATAAAAATTAAAACTGAATCACATTTAATTCAGTAGCTCTGCAGTCATGGATCATACATTTTTGTAAAGAAAGCAATGAGGTGAAAGAAAAACAGTATTGTGCACTATTAAGCTTATAAAAAATGCCTTAAATCGCAATTAATTGGCTAGACAATTTGTTTAACTTAAATAATACATAAATACATATGATTGCAACATTTGTTTTCTCACCCGGATGTCTGCTTTTACCTACAAAAATGGTTCTTATGTTATATGTGTGTAATTTTAAAACAGAGTGGGTTAGAACAAAGAATGGATTATAGGGCAAAACAATTGCATTTTTTATTGCTATAATTTGTTGTATATGTTCAATTAACCTTAAACCATTCATTTGTCAGGGAATAGGACAATGTTAGTTTTTTTTATTAACTTCAAATTAATTAATTATTCTAAAATTTAAAATAAATTAAAGAGAATATCTATGCATTTGATGCTATTACATCTCAAAAGCAGAAAGTGGTGGCTTAAAAGTTGTTTATTGGAAGACCTGGTAGACCTGGGTTTAAGCCCCAATGCTGTCTGCCACTGTTGGGTTCATCAGCAAGACCCTTATTCCTTCTTGTTTCAGGGACGATGTATCATAGCTGACCCTGTGCTCTGACCCCAACCTTTAAAGATCACTGTGCTGTAAAGTGTATGTGTCCACTATTTCCATCATCTTCAGACAAATATTATTAGTCTGTGACCCCATAAACTAGTATTAATATATGCGTAATGAACATTCAAAGCACCTCTGTAAGTCAGTGTGTACTGTAATACTGTGTTTTGCAATATCTGTGTGGAATATTATATGGTATAAAATTTTACATAGGTTTCTGACAGGTTCTCTAGTTTTCTCTCATCTTCCTTAAAAAAATGCAGGTGTTTTGATTACAGTAAATTGTTTTTAGTTGATCATAGAAAAATGTGATAAAACATAATGCAGTGTATTTTCTTCCCTGGAGCGTTCTTGGGATGGGCTCTGGGTTTATCATGACCATGGGCAAGTTGAAGTGGTTGCAGGGAAACTCATTAAAAAAGTTAAATATAGTGAGTCTGAAGTGTGCAAAACCTTTTAGCCAGACCGTTAAAGAGACATAATGGTAGGCTTTAGTCACATTTAGTCATGCTACTTTTAAATACATTTATACCCCTTTGAGAATAGAAGGAGTTTGCTCTTTCAGCCTTGTAGGTTGCACTTTCCTCCATGCCTCTGCACCCTTCTTTTCTCTACTTTGCCCCACACCTCTGTATTTTAATCCACTGTGCTATTCTAGAAAGTTGGCAGCCATCTCCTTCAAACATTAACAGATGGCTCTGCAGCAGGTCATAATGACCCAAGACAAACTCTCAAATTGATTATGACATGCAGACAAAGGAGCATTCCTAGCAGGAGTAAAAATGGCATCAAGTCAACACACGTCTACACCACAGGCATGGAATGATCTAAAGATGGGGGTAAAAAGGAGAAAATAGGGAGAAAATAAGGGCTAATAGTTCAAACTTTACCGCCAAGTGTGTAAGGGTTCCGCTGAGCATTGAGACCAAGGTTAATTAGAGATCTAAACCTTTGCCAAATGCTGAGCTAAATTGGAATCTTTCAAAAAAGGTTGAAAAGAGTATAGTAGAAAAAATGCTTTGGTCTGCAACATGCAAGCCAGTCTCAAGTGTAGGCACAATGGTCTAATCAATGTCACCTGACAGCCATTACGCTAACAAAGCGACCTCTCTGCTGGTCCTATCCGCCACTTAAAGCCTCAACAACTAGCTTAGTGCCGCTCCTATGCCGTTTCGTAAGAACACATAAGAACAGTCTTGACAGTTTGCTTTGGAACCCACATGCAGGGACCTGACACTTTAGACTAATACTGGTGGCCACTTGTTCTTCTTATGAGGCAGTTTTGAAATCATAATGAGCTGGTGTTGCCAAACAGCAACAATGTGTGAATACATACTTTCTCTAAAATTACTTGCAAAGTGGCCATGTTAGTAAATGTGCAATATTTGTCTTTATTAGATAAAAAGTTATCTTTATTACTCAGTAAGAGTCCCTTCATCATGTGATATATTAATTGAAGCCCTCAATGACTGAAAGAGCTGACAGCAACATTTAAAAACATTTAAGAAAAACTATACTTTATGTCCATATATATTGCTGCTAAAACTAGCAGACGAAGCAACAGTGACAAAACCTCAAGCAGAAAATAAATAACAGATCATTAATCATTTAAACTGTGCTCACAGATTACAAGTATCATATTGTATTGAGTGTGCAAGAAGCTTTGCCAGAAAACATTGTAAAAATAGCACATATCCAACAGGCACTTTTAGCATCAAACAATGGGTTGTTGGTTGTGATGAGTAATTGTTAATAGTTTGCTTAGTTGCGCATACAGTTCTCGTTTTGCATTTGTTAATTATTTTGTGTTGTCCCATGATGCACAAAAGATTTAAATCAAAATACTTGAGAGATTAATTAATCAAATCTTTTCAGGCCCAGACTGCTGTTGTGCAATGACCAAATGACTCAAACCCGAAGACTTAATAACGATAAGTGATGTGTCCTAATTATAGACTGAAGACACAGGTAAACAATGAAATAACCTTTTCTGTTCGTTACAACATTTTAGGTTTAAATTCTTTATAGTATAAATAAGATTTGGGTACATAGTAGATGTGTTATGGAAGTAATGCATAACATTTTAATTATATTTGCTAAAAAGATTTAAAAAAAGATGTGTTCCTTTTGCTGAATCCAAGTAAGTGAAAGAAGCTAAACTTACTATTTCTAGTGGTTGGGTGTAGAATTGTCTAGTTAAACTAAGGTGACCTAAACCTACTAGTCTTTTTTTGAAACAAAAAAAAACCCCTTGTAAATTCAAAAATAGTAATTGAGTGTAGAATTTTTTCTTAAACCTAGATATTTTTTCTGCTCTGACACAATTGTACGACTTTATCAAGAAACACAAAGATATTGTCTAAAGGTTTAATAAAACAGTTATTTTAATAAATAATAATTAATTATTATTTATTTCTATTATATTGTTCATTTGCATCAGTTTAAACACATGCACTTTATGTTACTAACACATTTTTTTCTTCAGTCTTTAGTTCTGTGTTGCTCTTCAGATATGTTATTATTGTCTATTTTATGTTCTTTTGTGTAGCACCATGGGGACTGGGAGAAACGTTTTATTTCACTGTGTACTGGATCAGCTATATATGGTTAAAATGGCAAAGCAGCTTAAATTTAACATTTATTGATGCACATGAGCTCCTTGGATAACGTTAAAGAAATCCACCTATTATTTGGCATTGCCTAAGTTTACTTAAAGATTTGGGTCACTTTAGGTGGCCACTCAGTCATTCAAAATTAAAACTTATAACTCACTTTTGCAATTCATTAAATTTTTTTATAGTACCTTATTGGGTACAGAGGATAAATAAATAAAAAAAGTTGAAACTAAATACCACAGGGCTTTAGCTCTCTAGGAACTGTTCTAGATAGTATAATTAAGTGTAGTTTGATTGACATTTAAACATAGTATATCAACCATTTTAATATTATAATGTGACAGATGATGTCACAACAGTTAAAAAGGTTATATAATGTTTACTTGTTAAACAAGTGCACACTTTATTTTCCCTGAGGCACTCTTCTAAACATAAAAAGTGTCACGTCAATGCAAGTAAAGTGTCTATGGTATGCATAGTTCAGAATAAGTAGGCTATCTAGGTACCTTTCTTCAACTGTTTTTAAATACAGAGACATACTACTTGCTTTGTATTATATATTTTGCACAATAGAAAGTAAAACATTTGCGATTTCAAACACAGCATTAGTTCAATAAAATTTTTTCCAGAAATAAAGCATACTTTGCTTTCTATGAAAGTGTAATTTATGGCCCCTATGTCATGGACCATTCACAGGAATAATTGTTTGCATAACTCCTATTATACCATCAGTTCTGATCTAGAACCAATGTATTTGCAAACACACTCCTCTAGCAATGAAATGTGCACACTGAGAAGAAAGCATACTCTTTAATTTCATGGCTCCTTAACTTTCATACAGTTAATTTAACTTGTGCCTGGTCATATTCGCACCGATTGTGTGCAATTTCTTAAGAAATTATAAAAGATTCAAAGAACAGAGACGGATAAAGTCAACAAGTAAATCTACTGAAGCATGTGCGAATGCTGCGACAAGGATGCATAATGCATTTGGGGAGACATCAGCTTCAACAAATTCCCCAAATAATGACATTTTATTTGGAAGCCAGTGTTATTAAATACATAAAACGAGAGAAGTAAAAGTTAATAGCCATAAAGAAGAAAGTAAAAAAGCAGGTTTTTAAACCTGTGCTTTGTGTTTAATGCGGTGGCCAGTTTTATTCTTTAATGGATTTAAAATTCTCTTCAGATTGCTTAATCTATTTGTGATCATTTTAATGCAAAATTAGTGGCAGAATACACTTTTACTAGCCACTAATAATGAAGCCCCAAACATGCAGAGCCTTATATAGTGGAACAAATAGTCTCTGAGACCAGAAGTAAAGAAGAATAAAAATGTGTATAAAAAAGAAAATGTTCTCTCACCTATTCAAATTAAATTTACTGTAAGGCTAAGTTATAAATGCTTGGACAAAAGCCAATTCATATTTTACTAATATCATGTCTATTGCTTGAGCTAATGTCAATAACCAATACCGAATTCTACAGCACTCGTGAATCATCTTGCTTGCATTTAGAAAGCAGGGAAAAAATTAAATAAACTTATTTTGCTAAACCAAGCAACTTGTGAGAAAATTGTTAAAAAACAATTAATCCAAAAAACAGATTTATTAGAGTTATACATCAATTTTTACCTCAGTGGTGACTTCCCATACTCTACAACTAGAATGTTTTATATACAAGTGTAATAAATGTGACTTGCAGAAGAATTCAGTATTTATAGATTTTACTATTTAGCTGCTGTATTTGGACTAAATGTTAATTTACATAACATGGTATTTTACCTCAAATGTCTAAAGTGTGTTAGATTGGTAGGTTTATGTTATGTATCTCTGTCTGGCAAACTCCCCTGGTTACATAAGATACTAAAATTAAGGCTGTGATACCTTTTCCAAAGAAAGCACATGCATGCAGACAAGAAGTTAACGCTCGAGAAACCCTCTCTTGGCCACAGTTGATAAATACTATCTATAGATTTTCTCAATAAGCCCACAATTTGACTGCTTGTCCACAGTGTTAATTTTGTTTATAAAATATTTTTGTTATTATAAGTGATTATAATGCCTAAAATTAAAATATATTGGCCATGTCTGTTTACCAACAAAAACTAGAGAAAGATGTGGTGATGGTTTTAAAA
>JAOTQW010000004.1:9939884-9951575 GCA_026260075.1 Sisor rabdophorus | reverse complement strand
TATTCAGGCTTGGGACTGGCACAGAAGTCACTGGCTTGTGGCCCCTGTGGCTAGAATAATAACATCATAATAAAAAATAAAATAAAAAAAAAAATAATAATAAAATCCCTCCAACACAGAGATGCCAGAGTGTGTGCCTGTCATTTGTGGGTGGACAAAATACTGACTGAATAAAAAAGACAGGAGAGATGGAAAGAGAGAGAGAGAGAGAGAGAAATAAGCACCTGAAGCAACCCCCGATTAGTTAAAAATAGAAAGTTTCCTTATTTAATTCAACAAAAAATAAATTTAAAAAAGGGAGAGTAAGTAGTGAGATTGCATACCAGAAACATGACCAAAAAATTACTCATGCATATCTGTAGCTAGAGAGAGCGGTACACAGTGACATACATAGGATGTAAAAAAGGTTTTGAATTCTTCCACTTTAATGAGAAGAAAATATAATAAAAGTTTCCACATCTCAAAATGTCACTCAACACACTAGGGCAATGCAGATGCATTTGAAAAGGTTGCAGAAAATTGAATATAACCTGACTTAACTTTGCTGTGGTTTCCCCTGGGAATATTTTTTTTCAATATTAGTGTAGCAAAAGCAGGATAAAGTAAGGATTTAACATACTGTGTTAAAAAGTTGAAAATACAATTTTGTTCTAAGAGTAGAAAGCATCATTATAAATGTGACTAAACATATTGAATTAAATATTAAATTTTTAATCGAACTGTCACTAGGCAAAGCATAAATAAATAAGAATCCAGTAGGGGTTGTACATAAAGTACATCAAAATAAATATACATAATAAACATAAAAAGCAATAAACATACACCAATTTAGTGCAACACCTAAGCATGTAAGTCCTGACAGTCCTTAGTTGGTGTCATCTTGGTTGTTCAAATCCAGAGTTTTGAAATCCGGAACTTAGTGTGGTTTGAATTCTGGTTTGAGTTGTCCAGTGTGTAGCGTTTGTTACACCATGGCATTAAGTGATTATTTGGTTTAATTCTATAGTCCCAAATATGTTGATATGGCAATGGAATGGCGACCTATCCCCTGCAGGTGTACCAGTGTGGGAAAAACTCTGATCAGAAAGACCGTGTTCCTGAGATTTGAACCCAGGACTTTTTGGTTGTGAATCAATCATGCTAGCCACCGTGCTGCCCACTATTTGCACATTTATTGAATAGAATTCACATATGAATTTTCTTTATATGTGCCTTTATATATTTAAAAATGTGTGTGCAGTTGATTGCTACGATTACATTGGGAAAACCAGCTTCTGTTGCAAATTGCACTTTAATGTTTGGCTGGTCAACTGCATTGTATGGGAACATTATATACCTGATAGATCTTGGTAGAATTCTTTGTAGTCTTACGTTGCAACTTCACTTTATTGCCTCTAAGAGGCACCAATTGACAAAAACATGAAAAATGTACGTACGCAAGTTAGGAAATGACATGGAGGAACGTGCATTTTAACTAGAAACCAAATGTGAGCATGAAAGCTGGTACACATTATTAATACATTAGATCTTTGATGTCCTGATTGTGTACTGAAATAGTACAATTTAAATAACTGGTCCCATTTAATATAAATATATAATATATCAATTCTTATTTCTTTATCAAAGGCATTTGTCATGCCTCTTCATAATCAGAAACACAGAACTGACATTTTAATCGAAGGTGATGTGACAGAACCCTTAAAACTGGTATGCTGGTTCCAAATTATTTACATGCCAAAAGTGGCTCATGCACCACATAAAATATAAACAAAAATGCAGGAGATAAAAAATCATCCTTGAGCAGAAAAAGGGAGATGGTTAAAAGTGCAGTACAATGTCAGAAGCGGTTTGTATCTCAAGTCTGCAATGGCCCTAAGAGAACAACAAAAAAAGCATTTTCATATATTTATGTGTGAACTCGAATACCAAAGTAGGCCATGCACAGGTGTAGAGCAAAGATAAGACCTGTGGTTTTCTGGGTTCCCTTTTCCAAAACAGGACGTGGGTGGAGGAGGTGTGATACATATTTTATTATCCATGGTTGTCAATCATTCTGAATGGATTGGACCATTGTGAAAAGTATTTTTTATTGCTTTTTGTAACTTAGATTCATTACTGTTGTGGAGAAAGAAACTTAAAATTGTCTGAGTAAAAGGTTGCCACCTAAATATTTAGGTCAAGACTTAGTTGAGACCTGTCAGACCTGACATGTACATATCGGAAAGTTAAGGAGGTTAAAGTTGTTGAACACCAGAAAGACTGGGGTTTGATTCCCCGCACCACTAAGCCAGCATTTGGGCTCCTGTGCAAGGCCCTTAAACCCCAATTGCTTAGTCGCTGCTGATAAGGGCGTCTGCCAAATGCTGTAAATGGAAATGTAATGTCTTTCTTTGTAGAGTTTGCTTGTTTACCCTGTGTTTTCCTCCCAAGTCCAAAAACATGTATAGGATCCAGCAGACCCTTGTGACCCTAAGTTAGGTAAAAGTGGGTATAGAAAATAATTTGGGAAATAAATTTTCCAAAGATGTACTAGGTATATGTCTTGCAAACCACAAAATTTGTTATGACCATCAACAAGATATAACACAACAGCAAATTGTAGTGTTGAACAGAATTACTGCAAGCAATTACATCACCCTGACATGGGAGCACATATAACTATTAGAGACTGTCAAATATAATTCATGTAGTCTAATTTATGGCAAATCGTGTGTCATTTAAATGCTGCTATTGAACAGCATCATTTTCACCGACTCTAGAACACAAAACCCACACTACCAAAACCCTCTCTAAATAATACTTTCAAATCAAATGCACTTTTACACCCTTGCCTTACTATACAACTCAGGCCTGCCACACACTTTAGGTAGCTGCAAATTAGAATAAATAAAGATGGTGACAAAGCCTGCCTCTGACAGCAAAACCATGGCTTAAAAAACATACAAGTGCTGTCACTTATTTTGTAAATGTGGCTTAGAGCCCAGAGCATGGAATTGGTTATCAGCACCTCCAAGCTACAAGTCGGATGAGACAAATTAAAGTAATTAATAGGGAGGCATTATTTTTAATTTATTATTATTTATTTTGATATAACAGCAGCTTAGATTTAGATAAAAGAGTTTAAAAATAGCCACAGCCTGAAAGCTATTGTAGGAATAATAAAATAAATATTTGAAACTGGCTTTGCATTTGAATTTATACTGGTGCCAAATCTAAGTGTAATGGTAATCTAGTGGTAAATCTAGAATATCAGCAACATTAGGATCTAATCGGTCTACAAAAGTAGAAAATGTATAAAAAATTTAGAAGTCTGTAGCATTCTTTAACGGACTTTAACCTCTTTTCTTCCTTACTAAAATACTCTAGTCCTGGAGAGGCACTCCAGTATGTTGTCAAGATATCTATCTATACTCAACTATGGTCTTAAGTGAGTAAATGTGCTTTATGAGCTGTTAAGTAGAAAAAAACAGAGTAAGTAGCTGTCCACTAAACTAGCCAGACTTTTTTATTTGTGGACCCAACCAAAATTGACAAATAGCCTGGGTGCAAAGTTCAGGTTTAAACTTGCATCTGATGTGATCTTAGAACAGGTTGACCTTGTATTTATTACAGATACTAAAATGTCCCCGCTCTGCTGAGTTCATTGAAAAGGACATTTAAGTGCTTACATTCATTCATTCATCTTCTTACCCGCTTATTCCTGAACTCTGGGTCAAGAGGCTCTGCCAGATTGCTAACCACTTCACCACCATTTTTCTATATAATTTTATACAGTGTTGGCCATGACGCTTTTTATTAGGTTGGCGAAGGGAATTAGAATGGCTCAGAAACGGTGACTGCACATTTGCTCTGAAATGACTGAAAATTAAAAAAAAAGGTTAAATCACCAACAATAAAACCATAAAACATACAACAGAAAATATTACAACAAATACAAAAGTGACGGTGACAAATTTGGATCTAGCGCAACTAGTAAACAGGAGTATTTATAATCTTACAAGTACATCCTTTTCAAATGACCAGTAAAAATTCAGGGTAGGGCACATTTGAGGCGATAGAATTGCAAATGAATAGCTCCTACTTGCACACCATTTAAATATTTAAATATTTGTGCAGGGACAGTACATGCTCGAGGGCACTGTCCTCTTGTTTTAAACAGCCAGGAAAAGACTCACTCATATGCATCAATACTCTCCTGAGAAGAACCTAGACTTGTTTAATTTAGGTATGACACATATTTCCGCCTAATGTCCTTCATGAATGATGGGTACAAATACATTACAAACCAGGCAGTATAAGGAGAAAATTAAGCAGAGTCAAACCACAATTCCATTAGGTATGCAAAAAACCTTAAAATGGTCACCTTCATGTATTGGTGCCAAGGCTACTGGTTTCTCCTCACTGATTTTATTGCTCTGTTTAATTTCTGAATAACAAAAACAAAAAAAAGCAGAGCGCTGCTTTTCATTCATTGCTTGCAAATTTACCCCATTTTAACAAAAAGCAAAATACTGTATTTTTGATGAGACAAATGGACAACATCCAGTAATGTGCATTTTAATTATTAACATCACCATTTGGATTTAAACATTCAACATACAAGCATGTATAATAATATATTGCAAAAATGTTTGTAACATTGAACCAGTAATACATTTGATTGAAAAAAGTTTTTTAATTAAAAAAAAGGAAAAATTTTAACTAAATGTATTGAAGGTGGGCAGTGCGGTGACGTAGTGGTTAGCACGTTCGCCTCACAACAAGAAGGTCCTTGGTTCGAATCCCGGGCATGGGGTCTTTCTGTGCGTAGTTTTCATGTTCTCCCTGGGCTTGCGTAGGTTTCCTCTGGGTACTTTGGTTTACTTCCACAGTCCAAAAACATGTGAATTAGGTTGTTTGGTGATTCTACATTACCCATAGGTGTGACTGTAAGTGCCTGTGGTTGTGTGAGTGGCCCTGCGATGGACTGGCGATCTGCCCAGGGACTGTACCCCTGCCTTTTGCCCTATGTGCGCTGCTAAGGCTCCAGCAGGAATAAGCGGGTATAGATGATAAATAAATGAATGTATTGAAGGTTAAGCTGTAGCAGGTCTCATAGTGCAGCATTTTATTATTTATATAATATATAATAAAATTACTTAATACTAGATCATAAATATAGTAATATTTATTTAAAAAGCTGTGCTAATGAATACATATATTTCCAATGAATGGTATTCTCAGCTTTAAATGCTTCAATTTCTGTTTACTACATGTGCTGTATCATACTATAAGGTGTCATACTATGTACAAGTAAGTGAGCATAATAACCTTTGACTTTTTGGTTTCTTTATTGGCTTTGTAATATTAGGAAAATAAAAACTATTGTAAATGAAGAAGTCTAGCTAGTGCAACATATGATCAATGTTTTCACCAGAGCTTTATTTATTTTAAATGGCCAAATAAAAGCATTACTAGCTTCAGACTAACAATCCAATTTATCTATACTTTCTTCTTTTTTATAGTTTTTTTGTATAATTTATATATTTTTTCTACTTAAACATAACCCCATGCTAAGTCATTAGTAAATTAGAATTTAAACCCAATTGTTAGTGCTAAGTCAATAGCCAAGGTTATCAAGAATATAAAGATAAATTCATGTTTAACAGCTAAAATTATAATAAAATATAATAGAAATATTGTCAGTTTTTATAATACATAATGCAAGTTAATTTATTATTTTTCCCTAGGTGTTCTTATGTAATTATGTGTTTAGGACCACACAGGAAGGAGACTTTGAGCTCCTAGGTGTCAGATTCAGTTTCATTATATCATACTTTAACAAGCTCAGGGGAGCCGTGGAAATGTTTTATTCCCTTTGGCTATTGGGGAAAATTAAGCAAAATCTTCTTATATTATGCAGACAATAGCTAAAATCCTCTGCTCTTCTCTAAAACATACAGTGAACCATAAAAAATGCAAAGGTCTGACTAAATTAGCCCTGATAAAACAACCATGAGGTAAGGAAGAAAAAAGGCCTCTCAAATATACAGCACCATTTCCTCCATAGTCTGACATATTCAAAGCTTAAAATCTTAGCTGTTATTTATACTTAAGCCTCTTGTTATAGGAAATCCATGCAGCAGTTCTGTGGAATCTATACTTTCTATAAGGCAACAGAAAAAGTCAATTTTCTTTGACAATTCTACGTATCTTTTTAAAATATTTAAACATTTATGGCAGAGGCTTTTAGAAAATGGTGATGATTATTACTTTCTATTATAATTTTTCTTTTAAGTTCACTGAAAGAATAGGTCCAATAGTGAGTTAGAAGTTTGGGGCTTTTTATTTGTCTTTCCTTTCAAAATAGACAGCCCAATCTCTTGGACCTCACTCTGACAACCAGCAACTTCGGCTCTATTTCAGCTCTATTAACAATTAAGCATGTCAGAGTAGACACTGCATTCCGAACCTCACACACTTATAAACGTAATTGAGTGCCACAGCAGATAGAGAGTATTGTCTGCATATTAACACCCGGGACAAAAAAATACTGATTTACAGATAATGTGTATGTGAGATTGACAATAGAGTATGAGTCGGGTTTACATCATGTGGGGAAATTTCATATGGAGGTGTTTTATTATTATTTTCAGCTAATCAAATAAATGTTGTAAGAGAGAAATGCAGATATGGTTAAAAGTACCTGGCTAACCAGTCACTGGTGCTGAAAAAGTAAATTAAATAAAGTGCTGTGTAAAAAATGCTTCTCTGCTTGAAGCAAGCAAATTACTACATTCAATTTGATAGACAGAGAAAAGGGAAAATATAGAGAGGGTATAATCAACTAAATGTAGGCCAAAGTCGGTTCGAGATTTTCCTAGACAAAAAATAAGACCTTTAAAAACATCATCAAACTGTCTGTAATTTTAAAATTATAATGTAGCTTATACACACATTCAGATTCTAACATGTGACATCTTAGATTTTAAGCATACCTTTCACTGAATTATTTATTCATTATTTAATACAGTATTTATACTGTAGAAAGCAAGAATATAGAGAATAACTTTAAACGTCTCTGATCATAACCATGCTGCTTTTTTTTAACCATGCTGCAATTTTACCTTTTCTCAGAAACTTTTTTTACCCTTTGACAAAACTCCAAGCTTACTTATTTAAGTTATGGTAAAGAAGTATATGTTTTGACATATACAGTAAAAGTAAATCAACTATTAAAAAAAGTTTATTAGCTACCAGAATCAGATTAAAGGTAATATAGATTATGGTCTAGTTAAAACTTGGTAGTCATAAAATGTGCACAAGTTTGAATTTAAGGTAAAGTTACTGACAAACATAGAAAACAGACAATTTACTGAAAACATTAATCGATCATGCCACGAAACAGATTAAAACTAAAGTAACTTTAGAAAAATAAATAGAGAAGTAAAGTACCAGACAAATACAGTTCCAATTATGAATTAAAAGCTTATGTATTTCAGATAAGCTATCTGCATTACTAAATGTTAAAAAGGGACTGTAAAATTGCTAGAATTTATTAATGAATTTATATCCAAAAAAATAATTTTTATAATCACATTTTGCCTCACTACTTGCAATGCAAATATGCAATGAATCAAAGGCACCCCTATGAAAGTTAGGAAGATTTCAAGTGTTCTCAAACTTTAAGCATAACAGTTCTTTAATAGGGCCCCAAAATGCTAGAGGTTCTCTGCTAGACACCTTAGGTACGATAATTTTGTGTTTGGCACAAGAAAATACACATTCTTCTATATCTATTCATATTTAAGTACTCTATCAAGTCCCTTTGTTGCTATTGCGAAGATAAATAAAACTAAAAAACTTTATAAAAATCTTGTTAAGCAAGGAAATAGATATTTTTTCTAGGAATTAGTATCTGTTTCTCGATCTGCTACAAATGTGGTTCTAGTAAGTGTGTTAAATCACAAATAAAAGTTTATTGGCTTCAATAAAGTATTAATTTAGTTTTTTCTGCAACAGCTAAAAAAAGCCCTATTTTATAGAAGTCCTTTGTGGAGCAAAAGAGAAGGTAAACTACCTCGTGCAAGAAACCTGTATAACAATAGAATACCTTCTTTTATTAATTCATTAATTTTCTATACCCTCTTATTCCCTAACTCTTCCCTAACATTGTGGTCTGCTGCTGCCTATTTCGGCGCATATAGCACAGGAGGAAGGGGTACACCCTGGACATTTTGTCAGTCCCTGGCAGGGCCACACATAGACCAACAACCACACACACACACTCACACTCACTCCTATGTGCAATTTATAAACACTAATTAACCGAATGAACATGTTTTTCGACTGAGCCCGGAGTTCAACATGCAAACTCAACGAAAAAGAACCAGCATGTTGACCAGAACAATGCAGTAACTTAATTAAAGACAAGGTTAGCTACAACAACAACACACTAAAATAAGAATGTCATAAGCAAAAATCTTTTTCTCTATGTTATATGTAGAATATTTTAAAGCTGAAATGTGAAGCAGGGATAATTATAACATACTAAGGCCCATTTTGTTGTGTGAAATTGACAGGGTGAAAAAGATTCACACTAAATGTCTTCCTCTATGGTATCCATTTGCCATTATGCTCCGGAGCCGCAAAAGGGCTCAGCTTATCAAGGGCCAATGATAATGAACAATGCACAGAGGGCAGATAAGAAAGGTTGGCCTACCAGTGTTATAATACCTGACGACAGCGATAGGCCTTGCTTTCTTTTTAAATTTAAATGCTCATGTTTCAAAAAGACAGATAAACGAGTGAGAGTAAGAAAATTGTACTCGGTAAAATGTCATGAGAGTCTGGTAAAAAGAAAAAAAGATAAGGAAAATTTATTAGTTCTTTACCACTGATTAAACTTTTTAGACCATGGGAATTTTTCATCATATCTCATCAATGACAGGTCTGATAAAAAGGATATTGTCTATAGTTTCGGATAGTAATGGTATGCATTATACCTCCTGGTACTGTGAATGTTAGTTAAACTGTCTGATTGAACTATAACTTCATGACATTAATCTGACAATCATTAAGGTGGTAACTTTAAAAAAGCCAGGAAAAGCATGCCATACAAGCACATATTTCTTTTTTATATTTCTTAATCAGGATCTAACATTAACTTTTGAGTTTCACTATTTTTGTCGCTTAAACCTCTTTTATTGGCAATTGACAAATACATCTATTATCAGAAAGATAATGGTTTCCTATGTTACCCATTGATAATGCTGTCATGCTGCCATTCTGATGGGTTTTTTTTCAAAATTTGAAAAACAATTGTGAATTATAACATATGCTACTGATAACCTAGCCAACATGAAAAAAATGTTACAGTTAATGTTAAGCTGTCTTGCTTTAACTGAAAAAACAGTTCAGTTTTTAAAGCGGTCATGCTTCATAAATGTTATGGTGCATGTCAGTTTGCAGATCGCCAACTTCCTGTGCATAACTGTTTTGCCGAAATGGAAGTTCTCATTATATGCTACAAAATATAACTTTTGTCTGGGATTTTTTTAAATAACAATTGTACCTGTGCTAGCTAGAAGTAAACAATAAATTTGCTGTACTCACAGGAAAAACAATACACTATCTGAAAAAGTTTATTGTTTTGGGGTGAACTGTTTAATCAAATGAGCTACTTAAATGGTATGCCAACCCAAGATACAGAACCAATTTTGAACAGTTTCGTTTACAAACACATCACTAGACAGCCATGTAAAGACTAAATGCTCTTCTAAAAAATTTTATTATTCACCCTGGGGCTAACAACAAGCAATAACAGGCTGCCATGTTTCATGTACACTTACAATGTATTCTTATTTTGATAACTACAATTGCTAAAATTCACACATACACCCACTTACAGTATGTACACTCAATTAATTTATATGTCAATTTTAATGACATATGTTGGCTTCTAAATTCTTAACAGTATGTGTGTTATTTGTACTGACTCCTGCCACATGTTGCTTGTAGAGAAGTGATCTGAATGCACTAAGAAAACACTGGGGCATCTGTTAGGCACTTGAAAACATACTTAAATGTCAAGATTGCTGAAATATATGGTTAAAACAAGCAATAGTTTTAAACCATTGCCTTTCAAACCCTCCAGACATTGCAAAAGTGAAATTAAAATAACAGCTGTTTCTCAGCTCATGTCACTAACCTAATGAACATTATTTAAGACCACAAGAGAGGTTGCACTGTTTAATCCATTTAAAACAGACGGTACTCTGCATGAGTCAAGGACATATATTTGCCTAAAAATAAAAGGCTATTCTACCTTGCACTTCCCAATTAAACAAGCCACTTTAGAAAAGACTATGCTTACATTCAAAAGCTGAGCTGAGATCCTTGTGTGTTTGCTCCTCTATCTCCCACAGCTAAGATCCTTGTGTGTTCGGTTCTCTCCCACAGCGTGTCTGACAAAAGCAAAGTAATATTTTTTCATGTGGTAAGCATGAAAGACATTTACTTCTAACTTTATTTGAAGTGAAGAAATTACACTAAACTGCTTCCTGCCTCACCTTGACTCATCTAACCTGTTCTGCAGTTGACCGACACAACTTCCTCCTCCCCGCTCTTCATGTGTATGCACCTGTTGAAACCAGACACACCAGTTGCAAAATAATGCAGCATGAGCTAAAAGCTGTAAAAAAAAAATATCCAATGTCACCTTGAAAAAGTCATGTTTTCTCTGTCCTATACAATCTTATTTGTTCTGTGCTTCAGGAAGATGATACCTGCTGAAACATATTTCTTGCACAAAAATGTAAAAGAAAGTAAAAGAGTATTTCTGGCCCTTATAGAAAGGTAGATCTGATCTTTAGAAGGATAAGATGTTATAGGATACTTGGTAGCAGCCAGTATTAATAATACTGGCAACTAGGGATTGTCTTTCTTTTTAATAACCTTAAATAATAATATTTGCAGGGACCATGGTGGCGCAGTGGTTAGCACGTTCGCCTCACAGCAAGAAAGTCATGGTTTCAATTCCCAGGTCTTCCTTTGCAGAGTTTGCATGTTCTCCCCACACTTCCGTGGGTTTCCTCCAGGTACTCTGGTTTCCTTCCACAGTCCAAAAAAGTGCAGATTGGTTATTCTGAATTGGCCATAAAAGTGAGTGTAAGTTTGTGGGGTTGTGTGTGTGTGGCCCTGCGATGGACTGGCAATTAGTCCAGGGTGTACCCCTGCTTCTCGCCCTATGTGCGCTGGGATAGGCTCCAGCAGACCCTGTGACCCGAGCTTGGAAATAAGCGGGTATAGAAGATGAATGAATGAATAACATTTGCCGTTAATATCAAGATTGACTTTTTTCAGATTTTATTCAATATTCTGCATTTACTTTAGAATTTCTAATTTGCATTTATTTCATTTTTTTATCTTCCATATCCGCTATTCATTCCATAGCCGCTTATTTACAGGACTCTTCCAGTCGTCTCTGATAACGGGAAAGGCAGGAAAAGTACTTCTTAAACAGGTTGCCGGTCCATCACAGGGCCACACACTCACACTAACTCCTATGGGCAATTTAGAATAATCAATTAACCAACATACATGCTTTTGGACTCTTATTTACTTCAGTATTTCTAATTCACTTCAGTATCTTTCATTTAGGGCGGCGCGGTGGCGCAGTGGTTAGCACCGTTGCCTCACAGCAAGAAGGTC
>JAOTQW010000004.1:9927310-9939784 GCA_026260075.1 Sisor rabdophorus | reverse complement strand
CCAGCAGACCCCCGTGACCCTGGAAAGTTCGGGAATAAGCGGGTACAGAAGATGAATTTGTTTTTGTTTTTATACTGTAATTTACAAACAAACATTATTACCTAAAAGGACATTTTTCAATACTGCTGGAATAAACCACATAAAAAGACATTTAATAATCCTCAGGATCTCTTGTTACTGCTTCCAATCATTACTTTATTTTTGTTCCAAAAAGCCCTTTTCAGTTAGCACAGACATGCTTGAGTGGGAAAATATATGGAGCTGTCCATTATCTTCATATTACTGCTTCAACAACACTTCACTTCATTACTGGTCTTGTCTATAAACTGCTCCATATTCTTATTACTTTTTCCTCTACAGTCGTGCTATAATATGTCGTGTCTTGGGTATTGAAAGACTAAAATGGTAGTACAAAGACAGCTAATTTTAGATGGGCTTAGTGGAGCAGCTGGGGTCAAATTTTATTATAACGTAGTATTGTGCGGCACGGTGGGGCAGTGGTTAGCACCGTTGCCTCACAGCAAGAAGGTCCTGGGTTCGAATCCCAGGCTTGGGGTCTTTCTGTGGCACTCTGGTTTCCTCCCACAGTCCTCTGCCTCTCGCCCAATGTGCGCCCCCGTGACCCCGGATTCAGGAATAAGCGGGTATAGAATACAGAATATAGGGTACACAATAGCGGGTATTGTGCGACAAGCAAACATTTTCACGATGAAAAGCACGGCTGAATTATTTGTCATGCCGTAACTTGATAAAGACCTGTCTGAGTGGTAGCTGGTGGTTCCACATGTATGACTTGGAACACCCCACACTTCACTCCAAATGTCACATGAATTATAATGAAAAGTTAACCTTTGTCACAAAGATTATTGTTCTGATACCCTAACCTGTCATGAGGGGAAAAATGGAAAGCTGAATGACAATCTTTTATCCTGTAGGTAAAATTTTCACTTGCTATGTCAGGCTGTATTATCATAATGTCTAATAAACATCTGACTAATAAATATTAATCTGGAAATCACTATCAGATGAGATCACTGAGATTCCCAGTGACAAGCTTACATAGTATAGTAAACAGGAAGTGCACATGCAAGGATTATAAAGAAACCTCTAATAACATATGTATTTGAATAGTTGTAAATAGTGCTGGTTAATAACAATATATCAATTTGTATTTTTAGTTTAATCATTGATATGGTCATGTGAAATAAAATGTGTCACATATTGTCACAAGGCCGGTCTTTCTGTGCAGAGTTTGCATGTTCTTCCTGCACTTGTGTGAGTTTACACCGGCTTCCTCCCCCTGTCCAAAAACTTGTAAATTAGTTTGATTGGTGATTTTAAAATGCCCAAAGGAGTGAATGTAAGTGTGTGTGGTTGTTCGTCTATGTGTGGCACTGCAATGTTCTTCTATGTGTTCCTCGCCCTATGTGCGCTGGGATAGGCTCCAGCAAACCCCCGTGACACCAAGCTCTATAATATATTGTTACAACTCTGATATGAAATATTGTTGGTATGTTTTTTTAGAAATATTTTAGTATAACAAATGGAAGTTGCTGGGTTAAATGTTAAAAAGTGAAAGTTTTAATTTTTTTAAAGGTGAATTGCATTATTCATATATATATATAAACGCAATTCAGCTTTAAAAGCAAAAAAAATTAAATAACAATAATAATTTTAAATGATTAAATATTTTAAATAATAATGTTTCTAGTTTATTGTCTAGTTTTTTCTAATTTGCTTAAGAATTCCTGATTTATTTATTTATTTATCTTTTATATCCACTATTCATTCAGCTTCTACTCACTTAATCACAGGACTTGCCCAGCCGTCTCTTATAAGGAAAAAGGAAGGAAGGTTTTGGACAGGTAACCAGTCCATAACAAGGCCACACACACTTACACTCACTCCTATAGGCAATTTCAAATCACAAATCAATCTAACATACATGTTTTTTAACTGTGGAAGAAAACCGCAGTGAATGGAGGAAACCCACACAGGCACAGGAAAAACATGCGAACTCCACACAAGAAGAATTCGAACTAGGGAACTTCTTGCTGTAAGGCAACCGTGCTAACCACTGCGCCGCCCTATTTTATTATTTAGTATGCCACTGCGCCGCCCTATTTTATTATTTTGATTTAAAATGTTTTGTTTCTTTTTCATAACAGTTGATTGCTACATATTTGAGTGTTTTTTGTTGTTCTTCTGTGTCTTTCTGTATTTTTATGTGTGAGGCAGACGATGCAGATGAGGAATCCATAATGCAGAGGATAGCTTTTTTAGATAAACAGGTACATTTCTAAAACGTGGTCTAGAAACTGGCAGATGTGGGCAGGAGATAATCAGATAGCAATATAGCAAACAGATCCAAAAGGCTAGGCAAGGTGGTGAAGGCCTAACAAAGGCAAGAGTCCAGGTCAATCCAAGTAGTCAATAAAAACTAGGTAGCCAATCAAAAAATATTAAATGCTCAGTAAGTTGCTTGGGGACAAAAAATACTGCAGAGTGATTAGCGCATGGCTAATTTATATATATAATAGAAGAGTGGTTGTTTTTATGTTTTTTGAATAAAACCCCGTGACTGATATTCCAGTGAGCCTGTCATCTGAATACATTGCATGAATGTCAATACATGCTTAAAAGGATCCCCTGACTGACCTTTAAGCTATCTAAAAGCGAATGGCAATATTTGAAGTTTAAAGAAACTCACATTACCAGTAGGATTGCTGTCAAGAATCAATCAAGGCACTAGACGTCCTTAAAATTCTAATGTGGTTATTGATACACACAGGGTATACCACAGCCGGTAAATATGCCTCCATGCGTGGCATACACTATGACCACAATTACACTGCAGGTCTTGTTTGCTGAATTCCAATTTAGTGACTATATTCATTTTTTTTATTACAAACTATAATTTCAACAAAGTTGTGACACTTGGTAAAACAAGAAAAAAGCAAAATATAATGACCTGTAAATCATTGTTAAACCATATTTAATTGAAAACACCACCAAAACAAGATTCTGCAATTTTTAAACTGATAAACCTTTTGTCTTTGGAAAATATACAGTTTTAAATTGATGCTTGAAAAACAATTCAAAATGACAAGGATAATTTTTACCATTGTTACATTACCTTTATTTTGAACAACACAGGGAAGAAACTGAGGACACTAATTGTTGGGATTTAAGGGCAACTAATTGTTGAAGCTTTGTAAGTAAATCTTTTTTCATCCTTTCTTGATGTAGGACTTTAGTTGCAGTCTTTATTATTGTATTTTGCTCATTATGTGCCATACCCTTTTTATGTCTGGACTGTCTAGTCTATGCGAGTCTAGTACCCACACTCTTTTACAAGAAGCTGTTGCTATCAAAACGTTGGTAAATATCTTTTAGCATCTATAGTGCCTTCACAGATTTAAAACGTACCCGTCATGGAAATTTACATTCCCCCAGTACTATCACAGGCACTGTCTTTTGAATTTTGCACTGATTTAGAATGATTTTTTGTCAGCAATGTTTTAAAAAGTAGGTCCCTATTTTATAACAGACTTTTGTCTAGTCAAAGCAGCTTGGACATTTTCTCCTGAACAACTCACACAACTTTTGCTCATTGTACTGAACATATTGAATTTTTTGCTGAAAGTCTTTTACTAGACCTAAATTCAACCATAAACCATTTTTTGCTTGCCTTACCTTGCAAATCTCAGTTTTATAAATTACCTAGACTGTATAATTCAAGCTGTATGAAAAAATTATTTACCCTTATGTAAGAACATTCTATTCAGCTTTCATTTGCAGCCCATCAGACAGAAAAGGTCATAACAAGTGTCCCACACCATCTCTTTTCAAAAGCACTTGGCTATCCTCCATGGTTCATATGGTGAATGTCATGCACCATTTTTATTCTCGAAATGTACAAACACCCCTGCAGATTCCTTCGGACCTCACATTAGTGCCCATTTTCACACCTCTCAGCCACCTCTGCTGCCCTTGGAAGATTTAAAAAAGGATGATTTGTGTCTGTGTTATATCTGAGATATTTCTTTTGTCTGAGGTTTTGTGGCACTAAAATCTATAGAATCTTTTATTTCTATTTTCTATTTGTTGAGGCAAAGAAATAGAGTATTTCTACTACGTAACTATATTTTGTATTAAAAGTTTTTCTCTTCCCGTAACTCTATAATCCTAAACAAAATGAAATTGGGTCTGTGGATAGTTTTATATTCTGTACATTCTTTGATCTTCTTACTCTCTAACTCTGGGTCACAGGGTCTGCTGGTCAGGGGTACACCCTGGATGGTTGCCAGCCCTTTGCAGGGCTACGAATAGATGAACAACGACTTACACTTACCTTTATGGGCAATTTGCAACCACCAATCAAATTATTGAACATGTGTTTGGACTATGGGAGAAAACCAGAGAACCTGGAGTAAACCCACACAAGCATGGGAAGAATATGCAAACCCGCACAGAAAGACCCTTTACCCAGGAATCAAACCCAGGGTATTCCTGCCGTGACATCCACCAGGCTATCCATATTTTGTAAGAAAGTTTTCACTTAGTTTTCCTAAAACTCTCTAATTGAGCATGTCAATAAAATTCTACAAAAACCCTTACAACAGCTGTTGGCTAAGATCAGAGTTTTGTCTTGAGTTGTTTTTTAATTAAAACTGGTAAAAAAATAGGTTTTAGAGTGTTTTTTTATGTAATTAGTAATGTTTAAATCTTCATTTAATACCAAATTTTAAAAGAACTGATAGTAGGATAGAAGGATATATGCAGGCTCGCTATCTGTCTCTGGATGTGGCATAAATAGCATGCATCTTGGCAGGTACATTGGCCATGTACAGCCATGTACATCTGCTGGGATCTGTCAGTCAGTCAGTCAAACGCTAATATAATTTACAAAACCAAGGACACACAGAAAGCCTTAAATGAATAGAGCTACCCTTGGTTTCTGGTGCAAGCCATTATCATCATGTTGTGCATACGATGAATGCCTCCCTCACAAGTTAGGGAGCAGTCATGGATGGCAGCTAGCCAAAAGCTGTGGAAAGAATTGTTGCAAATAAACTTCCTGAAGATGCAAGCAGGTATCTCTGGCGGATATGTATAGGCAATCCTTTATGCATACATTTGTCCGGATTTATACTATGGATCTGCCAACATCCCTAGGGTCAACGATGCAATGCATGCTAATATAGATTTACAACAAAAATGTCAGTCGGCCATGCAATGCATTTTTATTGGCGAATTCCACACATGCTTCAGGCTAAATATTATAAAAATGGGTGTTTTTCAAAGCAGTGTCTCATTCCTTTGGGAAATCATGATTACATACATAACCTAATGCATTTTTCTTTACTAATTAGGTATTAAGAAAGCTATTTAGGAATTTTAAATTTCAAACTAAAATCTACATAAGAGTTTTGGAATAAAAAAGGACTAAGAAAAAATACAATGAGAAGATGGATAGTTAATAAAAGACAAAAACAGTTTTGACGGCTTCCAGCGATACACATCAAATACAGTGAAAGGACCAACGTGTGTACTGTGTCTGCTTTACTGTCAGCAAGGCATGCCTTTTTACGGGTCTTTTTTTCCAGTACAATCCCCTTTCATTTTACCACTTTCAACTAACGTTGGCAGTGCCCAGTAGGCACGTTCAACCCACCATAAAAAGGCATATTAGCAATATAGACAGCAGGTTCTTGTCTTCTAGCTCTTTCTGGGTGCTGGTCAAAACTACAATTAAGTATGTGTTGGAAACAGGATCTGCAGAGGCAAGACCAGCAAAGATAGTTTCTGAAATAGCTGATGGCTTTAGTTTCTGACAAACAGAATCCATTGTGGCATTTTTCATTTATTTGTAAATGCATCCTTGGCAGAACACTCACTCAAAACGATAGGCTAACGCCTAAGAAATAAGTACCACAATGGTAAAATCCTGACAGGTACTTAAATTTTTTTTTCATTAGGGTCAGTCATTTTACACCTTCTTTTTCGTTATTTAGGAACACATCCTTTACTCCCTATCATAACCCTGATTAAAACACTGAAATGTGGGGATAACAAATCTGAAAGTCCTTTTTTCATTTTAGAAGTTTTAGGAACGTTTTTATCAACTTAAAAATCTAATTACACAAGATTCTTATTCCTGGTGCAAGCCATTATCATCATGTTGTGCATACGATGAATGCCTCCCTCACAAGTTAGAGAGCAGTCATGAATGGCAGCTAGCCAAAGGCTGTGGAAAGAATTGTTGCAAATAAACTGCCTAAAGATGCAAGCAGGTATCTCTGACGTATATGTATAGGCAATCCTCAATGCATACATTTGTCCGGATTTATACTTTTTTATACTACCTGATTTTTGCAACATTTCATAAGGTTTAGGAACGTTTTTATCAACTTAAGAATGTAATTACACAAGATTCTTATTTCAATTTTAAAACAATGACATAAGCACTTTCTAAATAAAATAAGAAATACAAATAATTAAATCATAGTTAAATAAAGGACAGCTATATTATTGCAAATGTAAAGAGGGCAAAAACATTTTCTTATCCATTTTTATGAAATATGTTATGTCTTTGTTCTGACATTTCAAAAAGCATGGTAAGAATTATTGGTCAGCAACAAGTATTAAAAAGGATAAGCTCTGGTGGTGACCCTTATTTTATACACCAAAAACATGCTATATCAACAACTATCTTCTGCAACCACCATCCTATAAATTGTTTTATAAAGGTTTGGACAAAGATGAAAGAACCCCAAAAGGTCAGCTTAAGTCTTTGCATTTGTAAGTGGTGACAGTAAAGAGTCAAACTACACTTCTGCAGCACAGCAGAGGAAAAGAGAACGTCTTCAGATCAATGCTTTACATTAAATCTGTCATATTATTACTACTGCCCAAGACATGCCAACACAACAAACTTCCCATATTTATTTTTGCAAAGAAAAAATTGTCAAACATTGGCAATGTTAGAAGACTGCTTTTGCTTTAAATTAAGGTTATGGGTTGTAGTTGATTCATGATCTACTGAAGGGGGAGCAAGGTCACATTTCAGGAGTTGATTAAGGTACACAGATAAATGTTAAGCACACTAAATTATAATTCTATTTGCTACGCAACAGATAAAAAATTACTTAATTCTACAACTAAGAATTATGGTATAATTTTAAATGACAATTATTTGTCTATCACTGTAAACAGTGCAGCTGAAATATGTAGCTGGTAAAGTATGTACTGTGGATGCTAAGAGTTTACAGAATTATTGCACTGTGGATGCGGTTTTGATATCTGTTGGCTATTGTGATGAGTGAACAATGTGTGTTACATTATGATTTTATACAAAACAACCAAAAAACTAACTCAAAAATATAGATAAAATAGATGAATATATAGAAATGTAAAAAGATAAAGTACAAAAAAGATACTTTTATATTTCCTTACTATTAATAAAATGAAGTGATACAATTAATTCTTGTTTGCAAGTTACTTGAATAAAGCACATTGTACAAAACTGAATTATACAACAAAACATAATATGAAGCAGAAAATTAGACATTTTTTCTGTTCTATTTTATCAAATACAGGTAGTTAATGTTAGCATATTTAGGTGAACTTAATGTCATCCAAGTGTGAAACTGAAGGAGGTAAAACAGATTTTAATATACAAAAAAAATCAGGGAGCTCATTGATAATTAAAACTTTGTAGATTTCTGGCTTATCCATCTTAAAATGCACATAGATGGATTTTAGAAACAAAAACATAAAAATAAAAATCTACGGCATAAAAGTGTTCTGTCTTTCAATTTTAACATAACTAAAATGTCATTTCAATAATCAGCTATAGTAGAGTACAGTAACTTAATACTTAAAATAATACTTAAAATCATTTACTTGCTTATGTGCTTTAGTTTTATAAACCCTTATTTAGATTTAAAGGGGTCTAAAGTGCTTATTCCAGCTCTCTGAAGGACAGGAGGGGTACACATAAACATAGTCTGGTCACACATGCAAACCCCACACAGAAAGGCCGCTGCCTGGAAAATGAACCCAGATCTATTTGATGAGAGAGTACAGTACTAGCCACTTAGGGTGTTTTCACACCTAAGCATGTGTATTGAAACATGGTGCATTTTTTTTACCATTGTTTCGGTACAGTTCTATTGCGCATATGTGAACACACCAGTCGTGGACCAATCCAAACCAAAACAATCGTTCTGAGACCGCCCAATCGAGATGTTCTTGGCCTAATTCCAATCGAACTCTAAAGTGTAAAAACAATCCGACCCAACTGACCAACCAAGCAGGCTGTATCACAATGTATAAGCAGTGTATATTTCTAATAACATCTTTTAATTGTTCTTCTCCCCAATAGGTGCATCGTAAAAATGTCTCAGTCTAAGTTTTGATTACTGCTCAAAATAATAGAGGAATATAACAGCCAAAAAAAGCCACAAAAATTGCAATAAGCTGTCTGCTGTCTATCCATGCTGACAGATGACCAATTTAAGCGGAATCACAGAAAAATAATTAGATGCACTATGACCAGTTAAAAGAAAGTTTAATCGCATGTGACTTATATTGACGAAGTTTGGTTTATTATTGCGAACCAAACAAAGGTGGAAATGTGACATTGTAGCTATTTAGTTTCGAAAAAGGGAAATCGGTCTACATGTGTGAAAACGCTCTAAGCCACAGTGCTGCTTAAAAAAAATAATAATAAACTATTGTAATTTCAAGAAAAAAAAACAATTCATGAGTCATGAGCTGCTTTGCAGTCCAATGTTTGAGGCCTTCTTGAGAGCACAATCTTTGAGCCTTTATTTATAGGGTTGTATGGTTAAGTTTAGAGCCAGCTGTGAATACAAAATGTCTGATAATTACTAGTCTGTAGATATGTAGACATTACAAATCACATTACAAATATATTACAGTACCAAGATTTTAAAGTTAGCATTGTTTCTTGCAGTACTTTTAAAATCTACTTTAAGTGGGACACCCAATGGGCACAAAGTTATGTGGAGCAATCAGTTTACCGGAAACTACCTGCTCATGTAAACTCATTAACCAGTCAACAGGGAAATAACTAATGAAGCAAAAACATCCTACTGTGAATTCAGTAGTAATTACAGATTAAATGAACAATTTTACACAAATCATGTCTATAAATTCACAAGCTCAAATTTGATTGAACATTTACAAGTCCATTTTAAGAATGTATAAAGGAACATATGTAATATATCTATTCACCTTCTATACTCACTTAGTCCCTAATTCAGGGTCAAAGGGGTCTGCTGGGGCCTATCTCAGTGCAGATAGGGCGAGGGGCAGGGGGTACACCCTGGACAGCTAGCCAGCCCATCGCAGGGCCACATACAGACAACCACACACTCACATTCACTTCTATTGGCAATTTAAAGTTAATTTAAACCAATTAACCTATTGTTTATATTTGTGGACTGTGGGAGAAAACCAGAGTACACGGAAGAAACCAACTACATTAAGGTGGGTGCCCATGGGAGTGAGTGTGTGTGGTTGTTCGTTTATGTGTGGCCCTGCGATGGACGGGGGACAAGTCCAGGGTGTACCCCTGCTTCTTGTCATATGTGCACTGGGATAGCCTCTAGCAGACCCAGTGACCCTGAGTTAGAGTATAAGCAAGTATGAAAGATAAATGAATATTATTTTATTTATTTTATCAACAAATACATTTACCGAGAATTTTTTGTCATCATATGGCTGATCGGATGGAAAGACAATAAAGAGACTGATAAAGGTTTATTCTAACTAAATCTAATCAAATGTGGATTGTGTTCAGGATCCAAGATTGAATGCATTACAAATTTTCACAGCATCAGCCCAGGTGAATTGTCTGTAATCCCTGATCAGCTCAGTGGTATTATAGTATTAACAGTGACAAACAGGTTTGAGAGCCCAATAGTACATTATCAAGTCCTGAAGATTTTCTTTGGGCTAAAATAACACTTTGTATATAATTAAAATGTATTACAATCAGATCCCACAGTGTTTTAACTGAGAGGAAAAATAGGCACCATGAAAAACTGTTTGATAGAGTAGGGGAGTTGTTGTATTATATACAATATATTTATGTCTTGTGGAAACATTTACGTTTACAGGCTTTAGCATATGCTCTTATACATAGGGACGCTCTTATCCACGGAAGTGTTTTATCATTAACCATCCTTCATTTTTCAATTTAATTATATTTTAAAGAAATTTGCAGTATGACAGTTCAAATTCAGAAATCCCCTTTAATAAAATTTTTACTCTGGCTTAATAAACATAGTGTCCTGATCTTTTATTAACTCTCCTCTGCCACTAGTCTGTTTCATATTTTTTCATCTTCAGCTAGTAACAAATAAATGGGAGTTATGCTGTCTTCTTTGGCTTGTGTTATAATGTATGGTGTTTCAGATGAAATTTATAGTTGAGGATGGGTTTTGCCTTGTTACCTTGTTTAATAGAAAACAATGAGTCGTCCACTGTAGAGTCTTTGGGCTGATGCATTGGTTTGGACAGTTCCACTCTCTCCTTTATTATCTAGAGTGCAGGCTCTTTCGCTACCAAGTCATCAATAAATGATAGTTTCAGAGAAAGAGGTATAAAAAAAGACCCAGAAGGCCTTTCTATGTTAACAGACTGTCTACGATGCTTATACATTCTGTGCATTTTTATCAATGCAGGACATAGCTCGGACATATTAACTTGGAAAATAGCTACTCCAATTTACTAATACACCTATTGAAGTGAAGAGGTTAGGACATTAGTGTGAGTATGTGTGGATAGGGACATGATGCTAGATATGGGCTAAAAGAGAAAACAAGATTGAAAGGTGCAGGAAGGAAATGCACACATTAGGACACTTCCCTTGACGGTGACTATCCATCACAAGGTGAAGCATGGAACAAACACAGTCGAAAAAGAGTACTGTCAAGGATGAGTTTGCATTCCACTTGACAGCCAGACACACACAGTCCTAGTTTTGCTGTTTCTCAACATGACAAGCAGACATTCATTAGCTAAATAACTGATGGGGCACCCAAGCATCTATTTATCTCACAGGAGAGCAAACGAGACAGGAAGGAAATTAAGAGAGAAATTATGACATTGACAAAATCCCAACTGATCAGTAATAGTTCATCTTTTTAATTTCACTCTGCTCTAGGAAAAAATGAGAAACTTATTCGATACATGAACCTGAAATAAGCAGGCAGTTTGACAGATTGGGATACAGTAGCAAGAATGATAGCAAAGCTCCTTCCTGGCCAGACTGTGCCTGTGGCAGAACCTTTATTAATTCACATTAGATGGCATTCAAGGTCTAGAGGTATAATGGAGAATGCCATTTGGCCAACAGCAAAGCAATAATCAAGAATCTTTGCATATGGAAACATGGAGGTTCTATGAATAAAATTACTGTGAAAACTTTAGGTACTAGAGTGTACATACTGATTGAAATATATTCATCCATACAAACCTTACAAATGTATAGGCTTACCTTCAACTGGCACCAACACCATGGGGGCTTTTAAATACTGCAGCTGAAACTCCATGTATTGTGCTTCGAAATACATTACATACATGTTACATTATATATCTTGAAAGGAAGATAAAGTGTAGATGAAAATAATCTACACTAATTTGGACATCTCTACATCTTAACTGTTTCATATAACTAAGCAAGTGTTTGGCTTTCAGTGAAGAAATAATGTAATGCTACAACATCTTTCATCACGCAAGAGACTGTTATATAAGTGTGCTGGCATAGTGTATATAAAGTTATAAGTGTATAGTGAACACAAAGCTAATTTCTGTCAGAATGGGGCATTCAGTAAAAAATATTTTAGCACTTGCACATTCTACAGTCACTCTAAATACACAAATTCTTTAAGTTATTTAAGTGCTTCCATCCGTGGGTAACTAGTATGTAAATTAAAAAGCTACCCTGTCACCTCCAATTCACTGATGACCTTTAAAGGTAAAAGTAATTAAAGTAAATAAAAAAGTATTTAATGAAGTCACATGCTTGGTAAGTTCTTGCCTCACAGCAAGAAGGCCGTGGGTTGTATTCCCGGATCTTTCTGTACAGAGTTTGCATGTTCTCCCCGCGCTTGCGTGGGTTTACTATACGAGTAAATAAGTCCCTTATTTAGAGCGACTTACATTTATCTCTTTTATACAACAGTGCAATCATGGTTTCAGCAGCGACAACTTGGTGGTGCTGGGAATAAAACCATAATCTTCCAGGTATAAGACCAACATCTTAAGCACTGGACTACCACCTCCCATGTTTTCCACTGGTTATTATTATCTCATTAATCAAGTTTTAAATACAAAACTAGCACTATACACTACTATAAGTAGCTCTCATAAAACAGCAAAAACTCTTCTTCTTCTTCTTCTCCTTTCGGCTGCTCCCATTTAGGGGTCGCCACAGCG
>JAOTQW010000004.1:9870036-9884615 GCA_026260075.1 Sisor rabdophorus | reverse complement strand
AAAAGGTTTAAAAAGTGTGTTATGACTAGGTGTAAATATGCTATAGGGACTTTTTTAATGCAAACCCATAAGATGGTTGTAATTTGGCAAATTAAAACGAAAATTAGTATATGCAAATGTTTAAAAGAAACTGGAGTATCACAGCCTACCTACTAATTGCAGAAATTTGTAGAAAGACTGCAGCTTTAATGACTTCAAGCTGGCCTAATCTGACCTTCCATGCTTCGCAATCTGTAGCTTGACCTTTAAAGTCATACTCTAAGCTTCATTACCTCTCTTTAATGACATGGCAGACACCGCCACCTTCTTGGATCAAAATACACACGCAGCATGAAACAGTTTGCATGTGGAAACATGGGACAACTTTCAGTGTGTTTGTTGAGCATGTCATACTATCATACTTTAGCAGAGAGAGAAAAGGTGCTTTTGCTCTAATTATTGGTTGAGTTGGCATAAGAAAATAGGTGAGTTGGCATCGTGTTTAACACTATTGAACGTCACAGGTTTCATTCCCTGCGCTTGTGTGGGTTTGCTCATAGGAGTGAGAGTGTGTTTTTGAACCTGGCCTGTCCAGGGTATACCCCAGCCTTTTACACTATGTGCACTGGGATATGCTCCAGCAGACCCCTGTAACCCCGAGTTAGCAGGTATAAAAGATAAATAAATGTACAGCCAAAAAGTGAATCATCAAGAGATTTTAAATACAAACTAGAAGATAGCATGTTGTGCCCTATGAAATTCTGCACTGTAAATACTAATAAAAATAAATAAAGATAAAAAGATCTCTGAAGGCAAATTGTGGGGACCCTATAGATTCATCTTCATGCCCCCTTCCTGACAACAGGTAATGCGATGCATAAATTCTGCTGAAGTAATTCTGCTAGTATTTTTATGAAAAATGTATCCATAAATTTCCACCTGTATATCTGCATGTCCATCCATCCATCCATCCATATTACATAAGGCTTCTTTAAATAATTTTTAAAGCAATGTGTTAAGGTGTGAAAATGCTTATTGGAGGTTGGGGTTTTGTTCCCTGCATTACTGCTAGGCCCCTAGGCAATGCCCTTAAAAACAATTGCTCAACTGTTTTGTTTGTTGTTATTATTATTATTAATTATAAGAAGAACTAACTACTTGATTTCATAAAAATTTTATATTCTAACATAGGCAAAAAATATTACATTATTAACTTAATTTGTAACCTAATTATTACCTCTTGCATGTCAAGCATGGCTGGTGACAATTATTACAACTAATTGGCCAGTATGTTAATTGTACCTCGAGAGATGAAAGAGGTAAGAATGCTATTCAGCCACTTTTGATTCTTTCCCCTCTCCTTTCATTCCATTTTCCCAGCATCTTCTTTGCCTTTATTTAATCCACTTTCTTTCATACATATATCAGGACATCATCCAGACACATCCTGGCAATGTCAAAAGCCCAAATGTGGTGTATGCTCGGGACAATAAGTACTGAAATCTTGGTAATACTATCTGACTTTCCTCAGCACCTGCTTATAATTTTTAGATCCTGATTAGCAGAAGATGACTCTCTGTCTCTGCAGTCTATTAGCTGCAGAATCACTCAACACATACTAACAAAGATAATGAAATTAGTCTTCTATCAGATATTCTGCAGCTCCTCAATAGACCTTTTTTCTCTTCTTTTGAATGACTGATTTGGCTGGATTTCCAGCAACACCAGCTATTTGATCACCCAATTATACGTCATGTGTATGGGCCTCTTTTGTTTTTTGTTTGTAATTTTCTACCCTTAGCTTACATTGATGCTTAAAAAATTAAGATGCTGACATGAAGATGTAGCAAAAAGTGACTATGATTAGACGAAGGCCATTGTTACAGATGTGTGGTGGCACCATTACATTTATTTATATTTTGTCAGTGCTCAAAATTACAACAGAAAAATCCTGATAAGATGGAAATGTTAATGTTGGGAATAAATAAATAAAATGTGTCTTGGCAAGTACAGGATTGCATGGCCAGTCAAAAAAGCTGTCTAAACATGACACATGCAACAGAAAATATGATTAGAATATCACTGCAAGCTGCTTTGCTACTGAAAATAAATCAGAATCAAAGCCACAACAAGATAAGCTTAATATTACAGTCTGTGTTTACTGTGAAGTGAAACATGGTTTAAAAAAATAACTTCACAAACTAACACATGCATTATCCATGACCCTTATTTTAAGGACTCTATCAGGAATATGCACTTGCTTGGTCACCGGATGGAACAAAGAGACTTTCATTGTTTATGTTGTACATTAGGTGCTCATAATGTCTTGTAATGTAATTTCACTGTCCAAGCTTTATGTTTTCATTAGTTTGCATTTACATTTACAGCATTTGAAAGATGCTCTTATCCAGAGCGACTTACAACTGAGCAATTAGTGGGTAAGGGCCTTGCTCAGGAGCCCAGTGGTGGCTTGGTGGTGCTGGGAAGTAAACTCCGGTCTTCCTAGTATCAGTCCAACACCTTAACCACTAGGCCACCCCTTCCTCTTAGTTTGTTTTGGTCAGGTGTTCCTTGTTATCTTTAGGTATGTTTTGTCTAGTTAATTGTTTTCCCCTATTAGTTTTTCAGTCTTTCTTTGTCCTGCTCTGTTATGTGTCACATTATGTGTTTATGTCAAAGTCAAGTTCATGTTCCAGTTCATGACATGTCAGATCAGGTCTGGTTTAAATAAAACTGCATTTGCATTCAACCCTAACCCTGCAACATATGACACTTGTATTGTATTATATTTACTATAACTCAGTCCTGAATCGCATATATCCTTACTATATAGTAGGGGTGGCAAATCCTTAGTATACATTTTAAAGTATGCGAAAGTGTCCAAATAGACTAATTCTGCCCGTTTTTCGGGGAATGCATACGTTATACACATTACTATCCCCATAAGGTAGTAAAGGAAAACGTGGCAGGTTGTATGAATTTATGAATAGGCTGATTACTATACTAAATTTACTATCCAATAGTATTGCTAGGCTAACAAACAGGTTCCTGCCTGTTTGTTAGCATGTTTGTGGTGCTGGTTTAGCTAAAGGAGAGCACAGATTGCTGGGTAAGCTGATATCCTAAAATCTCTTTCGGTAAATGTTTGCATACACCGTTAAGAAGTGCAGGGCTAATGAACTGCCTCAGTTATTTTTTTGCTGTTGTTTTCCGAGCTCCACTTGCAATGTTATCAGCTTTTTTTTACAACAAAACTCCCATTTTCTTTAACCCCTCATTAAAATAATCTGTTTAAATTATTGTTTGGAATGTAAATATTTTCGGCAGACTTGGCTTAGCATCCCCTTTTCATTTCATTCATTTATTTATCTTCTATACCTGCTTATTCCCTAATTCGGGGTCACAGTGGTCTGCTGGAGCCTATCCCAGCGCACATAGGGCAAGAGGCAGTCGGAGTCTGTGCGGAGTTTGCATGTTCTCCACGCACTTGCATGTTTTTTCCCTGGGTACTCTGGTTTACGTTAAAATTTTAATTTACATAATTTAGCAGACGTTCTTATCCAGAGCGACAAACACGGTGCTTTAATAGCAGTTCAGTAGATTATAAACAAAGTATATAATAAGAAACTCTGAAGGAAAGAATGGGCTATTTTTTTTCTAAACAAAAAAGTAAAGTTTTGTACATTAGGTTGTACATTAGGTTGACTGTTCACTCTAATGGAGTGAATGTGAATGTATTTGGCAAATTTTTTTTGCCATTTGGCTGAAGCGTATATTTAGATATGACATCTTCCTAAACAGTTAAGGATTAATGGCTTTGGCTTTCTCAGAGGCCTGGTGCTGAACCCACAATCATTCAGTCGGTAGTACAAAGTGAAACAGCCTTTATTAAATCCTCATTGACAGCCAACGAATGATGATAACTGTAACAGATAAAGATAAAAAAAAAAAAGAATTATTCAGTAAAGTTAACTTGAAAAGGTCAGTAGACACTCCAAACCATGGCTACTAAAACACTGCAGCGTGAAAGAGCTAAAACTGAATTATCACTTGCTAGTCATATTATTCATAAGATAGAGAGAGTGAGAGAGAGAGAGAGAGAGAGAGAGAGGAAAACATGAAATTCTGAAGCAAACTCAATCTGCATTTTATTTTAAATGTACAGATGTAGAAAGGTGAATTCCATCTACAACGAACAAAGGCTCCATTCCTTAATTTCAACAGCCGGCCACCGTAACTCTTGATAAAACTGTTTCCCTCCCACGCTTGTCAAATGATTGCATTTTACCTTCACAGTGTTCTTTTGTCTTGGATTTTAAATAGAAGTGTATGTGTAGAAAGAGAGCGAGCGAGGCTGTGGTTTTGTTCAGTGATGGTTAGAACAGTCATTCTTTCTACCTATGAAAAGCTCAACTTTAAAATGAAAATCTTCGCAAACAACCACTCGAGCATAAAAAGAGCCTTCAATTACATTACAGATATGTAATAAAAAAAAAAAGGAAACAATCTGTGAGAACCAGGTATAAAAAAATCTTTTTTCAATGCTTGGATTTTTTTTCCAAGGTGAACAGGTGAAAACAGAGTGAAACTGAACAATAAGCACCAAAATTCTGGTGATCATTTACTTATTGTTATTTTTTTACAGGACATATTTTACTTTAAGTCCTTAGGTGAGCGTTGGCTATGATAGTTGTTGTAAATTAACCATTAATGGAGGGAAATACTAGCTTTCATGTGTGAAATTTGTCCTTTAAAAAATGTTTCTATTAGGTAAATTTTAGTTGCTGCTTTAGCAAACCAAGCTAAAATTATCAGATTTGTTTTCTAAGAGCTCAAGCCTATTCCACTATACATATAACTACGCCAACGCACAGCCTATTCTGTTAAATTATAATTGGTTATTTAAAATTGCACCCAAGCCGGCTCAAGTGGACACTGTAGTTATAGCAAATAAACAAATATAAATAAGTCTTAATTTTATGCAAATATTTAAATTTGCATTATTGGTAATACGTATGCCAAAAATAGGCACAGAGTCAAACTGACATGATGTGATGTGTCAAAAAAATCACCAAAATGGCTTAAAAATAGACATGTTACATGTTAAAACAATCAGTATAATAATAACTGTTTAACAAGTGTAAGATTTGACTTAAACTATTTTGTTTTCTACTCAGGCCTTTTGTTGATTTGGGATTAACATGGAGAGAGTGTGTTCCACCAAACTTTGAGCATGCACAGCCAACCATTTATCTGGGCTGTCAGGAGATTTCCATTAACTCTAAGCGCAATTAATCAGCCTCCAGGACAAATGCTGTTTCCCCTCTGGCTTTGTTTAGAGTTCAACACACTCTTTAAAAAGCAGGCAAAATACGATCAATGACAAACCTGCCTGTCTGAGATGTACAGTGGTCAAAGCCCTAGCCATTTACCCAGGAATTTATCAAAAAAAAAAAAACAGAAAAAAAACTACTGCTATCTTCTTCACCGCTCTGGTTAGTACAACATCTTCAAAAAACTATTTTTAGAGTGTAACAGTGTAAACAACTTGTGCTGTGGCTTAATCTGGGGGGGGGGGAGGTAAAAGGAGTGAGAGAAAGAGAGAGAGAGAGAGAGAGAGGTAAAGGGAGCGAGAGAACATCAGAAGATCAGATTTCCTTAGAATCTGATGGAATTAATTAACTTGACACTAAAAGTCGCTCAAATTTGGTATGAGGAGAAACATCACAAATGAATGCCGCTAAAATTTGACACACACACACACACACACACACAAACAGTGCTGATATTACAAGATGATGCTCAAGTGTCCTTTAATGTCCTTCAACCAATACAGGCAAAACCAACACCCTATCATGGATTTTTTTTTGCTAAAAAGGGGATCACCTTCAACTGCTAAGAAATATGTAAACTTGTAACCTTAGAAACAGTTCCCTTGGAAACAAGGAGGGGAAGTGGAGCTGCAGGTCCTTGAGAAAGACAGAATGTGTAAAAGAACATAAGGACGGGCAAAGATTTGAATTTCTATAAGAATCGTGCTTAAATAATGTTAAATAAAGATAAAAATAACTCTGGGAACATTGTTGAAAAAACTGAATATAAGGAAAAAAGGCTGCATGAAGTAAAATTTTATATGACATACATAGAGACACACATAAATTCGTAGTTGCCATATGTTCTTGTTCAACTGCAATAATTTGCATCACGGAAAAATCTATCTCTCTCTCTACAAGATGCAGAATTTAAACTAAGATAACAGACTTGATAAAAAATGTCATACCGATATAAAATGGCATTTTGATGATGAAATTTTAGCCCTGCACTTCTTAACGTGTATGCAAACATTTACAGAAAGAGATTTTAGGATATCAGCTTACCCAGCAATCTGTGCTCTCCTTTAGCTAAACCAGCACCACAAACATGCTAATTAATGCAGAGTATGCACATGTTTAACCATGTCACGTGCGCTTCTGCAGCTCAGCTTTAAGGTAAACAAATCTAAATTATATATGTCACCCATTTTTTTGCACAATCCACTGGTAAAAGGAGGGAAAAATAAGCATTTGACTTGGCTTTACTTGCCGGATAGGGGAAGGGGGTAAAAGGTTAAAATATTTTTGTATTTGCTTTTTAATTGCCCTTATTCGCTGCAATAAATCAATTTGAGAAGAGGAAATGCAAATGTTCATGAATAAGTTACTAGATAAACCCATTTCACACTTTAACAGTTGGAAGAAGTTTCCCATAATTTCCATTTTAAATTTGCAGCAACACTATCATGCAGATTTGGGCTTGCTATTTTGAAGGTGGATTAATCAAATCACTTGCTAGGTACACATGCTTTCCTCCAGCCAACCAAATCTCACATCCACATCGAACCCAAACCCCATATCCTCTACAAACTATCTCATCTGTGTTTATATATTGTCTGCTGTAACGCTTTGAATTAATGCAGGTTTATGATTTACCTGTGTGTCGGTGGCACAACTTTAAACTACTAACTTCTACATGGGATTATATTTGCCTCAAAATTTTTGGCAACAAGGAGATTTACAGACTTGACTCATTTGGCAACAAGGAGATTTACAGACTTGACTCAGAATGTTCCAGCAACATTAAGGACATTTACTAGATTTATTTTGGATAAAATATTTTACTTTTTAAATAGGGCTGCACAATATTATAGATTAATGCAATAAATGTCTTCCCACTCTTTTAATTGTGTCTCCACTGCTCTAGAGTCCAGTGGCGGTGTGCCTTAAACCACTGCATCCTGCACTCTGCATTACATTTGGTGATGTATGGCTTGGATGCTTAGCCATGGAAACCTATTCCAGGAAGCTCTCTGCACACTGTTCTTGAGCTAAAAATCACATAAAGGGGGTCTGTAGTGGTTGACTCTACAGAGAGTTGGTCTTAGTATTCACTTAGCTAATCCCTGCTCCGTCAGTTTTATGGTATAGTTGCTGTCATTCCAGAACACTATTGTTCGTTCATTCGTTCTTTCATTCATTTATTTTCTAATTGGCTCAGGGTCACAGGGGATCCAATTGCACATAGGGTGAGAGGCAGGGGTACACCCTGGACTGATTGCCAGTCCATCGCAGGGCCGCATATACACAAACAGCCATACGCACTAACATTCACTACTAAGGGCAATTTTGAATCACCAATCAAATGTACATGTTTTTGGACTGTTGGACAGAGTTCCTAGAGTAAACCCACGCAAGCACAGGGAGAACATGCAATCTTAGCACAGAAAGTCCCAGGAATTAAACCTACTACCTTCTTGCTTTGAGTCGAACATGCTAACCACTACACCACTATGCCGCCTCAAACACTTTCACATTCTTATAATACGGCTGGCAGGTGACTGTGGAATATTTAGCAGCGAGAAAAAGTGGCATCTAATCACAGTTTCACCTTCCACGTTGGAACTCACTGACCCTTTCTTTCACAAATGTTTGTTAAAACAGTCTGCATGCCTAGGTGCCTGATTTTATATACCTGTGGCCATGGAAGTGATTAGAACACCTGATTCCGATTATTTGGTTGGGGATTTAAAAAATATATATTTTAACTTGTAATTGAGATTTAATCTTCTTGATATTGGTTGGGGGCAGTGTGGTGGTGTTGTGGTAGGCACTGTCATCTCACAGAGTTGGATCCTGGGTTTAATTCCTGGGCAAGTGGTCTTTCTTTGCGGAGTTTGCATGTTCTCCCTGTGCTTGCATAAGTTTCCTCAGGGTACTTTATAGGAGTCTGGGTGGCTGTTTATCTATGCGTGGCCCTGCAATGGACTGACGACCTGTCAAGAGTGTACTCTTGCCTCTAGGCCTATGTGCACTGGGATACAGATCAGCAGACTAAATGAATATTGGGCAGCACATACTTTATAGATTTCTTGAAGTTTAGCAGATAAGCCCTTGTACCAAATATCTAGTTAGCGTTTCATTGCTATTATGCAAAAAAAAAAGAAAATATATATTATTTCAGCATTTATTATTTTTTCTTATTTATTAAACGTTTTGCTCTGCAATTAAGCTCTTTTTAAAGAAGGTTATTAGTAGTTCTGCAAAAGTCTATAGTTCGAAGTCAGTACTAATATAGTGCAGAGTGAAACTAAGATACTCTTCGGTTGTCCAGATTAACCACAGGTCTGTTGTTATTGTATAATATTCAGCCTTTATTCCTATATTTTAACTATAACTGTTGGATTACAATGCTGCTACATCTCTGACATTTAACTTTGTTGCTTTCTACTAGACTGAGTTTAAATGGCAGTGCTGCCAGATGAATTTTATTAAACTCTTTAAAGATCTGCCTGTGGTCCTTTTTTGTAAATGTTCTTTTTTATCTGTGAGTAAAATAATCCCATATGACAAACATGCTGGTCAAATGATCAGTTAGACTCAGAAGAAGCCATAATCCCACTCTACCATGCTGTATGTTTTTTTAATGGTGGGCATTACACACATATGGCCACTATGCATTGCTGTCATACATTTGCTATGGGACATTTTAGAACATATTTAAACGTTTCAGACATTAGCGATTAGTTAATAGCAGCATTTCAAATTACAATTACGATTCGATTTCAATTAAACACACTGACTCCCTTTAACACACTGACCATACACTATACTGAGAATGTTCCCTTCTATCATAACAACAAACATGCAATTTAATTAAACATCCTGAACCTTGCAGCATTGTGGGCTTAAAACACATACATAAATACAAACCTACAACTATTCAACATTTACACACACTTACACTAATAGCTTACACGGTGGAAATGTGTTTAGTAGAGAGACTCCCTGCGGACTGTCAATTTGACTGTTTCTATTGTTAAAGCTTTCGGAGTGCGCCCTATTTCAAATGTCAGCCGAGGTAATTTTAGACCTCTAGAAACATCTTATCCACTAATAAAGTTCCATAAAGACACACACAACCTAAATAAATACCTAAATCTCCTGGGGCTACGTCCTCATTCGGTACTGCAGATTACGACTCTAACTGTACCACAACGTTGCTCTAAAGAAGCTTGCTGTGTCCTGCTTGTTTTTTTTTTTTTCATTCTGTCTGCAGGCAGTAAAAAACTGTAACTTACACTTTAATTCTTTCTGTCTCTTTCTAGATTAAAAAGAAAAAGGCAAGGAAAGGAGAAGACAGTAAAAGAAGAGGAGAGAAGAAGAAACAAAAAGAGAGTGATAAGGAGAAGAAAAAAGGGATAGAAAAAAACAACATAAGAAAAATATAAAAAGAGAGAAGACATAAGACGCAAAGTGAACAGAAAGGAAAAAGAAAAGGAAAAAAAGGAAAAAGAGAAGTAAAGAATTTAAAAAAGAGAAAAGGAAGGAAAAGCTGATGTTGATGGTTTCTTAGCAACTAGCTTGTGAGGTTTGTTATGTAGAAATCAGTTATGAATGTACGCATATAGATTTAGCATGGGATTCCACTCATACTGTGGACTATGAAAAGACTTCGATCACATCCCACAATAGTTCAAGTGTAATAATCAACAATGATTTTATTTCTTGGAAAATATCAGGGATGGGTGTTATTGGCCGGGACACAGACTTGAAAGGACATTAGGAGAAAGACACTTTTAGTGCAGCAGTGCACGCGTCAGAAATGTCCTCTCGCAGTCTGACTTCTGCTTTAGTCGCACAATCTGCAATTGTTTCGCTTCTCTACTCTCTGCCACAGGATTGATCTGCTTCCTGTTATTGATTGAAACACTGATTGGAATGCATACCTTCCTCCGGCTTCATCAGCTGACAGTGTTACAATCTACATGAAGAATAACAGACTGGAAATCTTTAACACAGCAAATAGCATAAATTGATTTACATAGCTAAGCCCTATGTTTAAAGCAAGGGGGTCAAATACATTTCAATTTACTGTATTTTTAAGAGGTTATTTATTATTTACAGCAGTTTACATTTATCTAATCTATCCAACTGAGTGAGAATTGCATAATAGTGTAAAAATGGTCGCCTCACAGCAGGAAGGTCTCTGCTTTTGAGGGGTCTTTTTGTGAAGAGTTTGCATGTTCTCTCCGTGCTTGCATGAGTTTACTCCAGTATCTCTGATTTCCTCACACAGTCTAAAAACACGTACATTAGATTGATTGGTGACTCTTAATTGCCCATAGAAGACCGTGTGAATGTGTGTGTGTGGCTGTTGTTCTATTTGTCGCCCTGCGATAGAATGGCAAACTGTCTAGGGTGTACCCCTTCCTCTCGCCCTATGTGCATTGGAATAGGTTCCAGCAAACCCCAGTCATGCCATTTGTTAGGTAATAGGCATTTCTCAGTGGTCCAACAGTGGCAGCTTGGTGGTTCTCATTAGTAATGGGTCATTCCTGAACAATTTCTCCATTTCTCCAATCTTTAATGTAAATTTTTTAGTCCCACATGCGGTTCTTTTCCAGCTCAGACATTGTATGGTTTAATTATCTTAGTTTGTAATTTGATGCACAAACAACGCATACCTGAAGACGTGAGGGATGAATATATGAGTTCTCTTTCTGGCTCAGACTGCATTGTTTATGTTTATGGGGTTGTTACAGTTGTCTTGAAGACTGATAACCCAGATAAACAATAAATGAATCATTTCTTATAGCATTATAGTTTTATATTATTTTAGTGCTGTTTAAAAAATATATATTTTGTCCTGATTAAAGATTTGTTCATTTTGCTAAATGACACTCATAGGTCAGAATCTCTGAAATGAGCCAAACTTCCTCTCACCACTTTCCATATTTATTCATTCATTCATTCATTCTCTATACCGGCTTATTCCTGAATCCGGGGTCATGGAGGTCTGCTGGAGCCTATCCCAGTGCACATAGAGTGAGAAGCAGAGGACATTCTGAACACACAACCACACACACTCACCCCTATGGGCAATTTAGAGTCACCAATCACCCTAATGCACATGTTTTTTTGACTGTGGGATTAAACCGGAGTACCCGGAGGAAACCCATGCAAGCACCAGGAGAACATGCAAACTCCACATAGAAAGAACCCAAGCCCGGGATTCGAACCCAGGACCTAATTGTTGTGAGGCGACCGTGCTGACCACTATGCCACAGCGCCGTCAGTTCCCGTATTCTTAATCCATAATTTTCTGATCAGTTAAAAATTTAACAAGAAATAGTTTAATTATTATAATCACTTCAATCATACTTAAGGTGAATGATAAAAATACTAATAATGGCCACAGAAAAAGATATAAAGAAACCATATGTGGCAAATGCTAAAAGCAATATTCTACAATTATTTCTCCCAGCCAGTATTTTTTGTCCATAGACATAACATAAACATGAATTTGGTGGATTAATTTTACAACCATCTATTCCTTGCAACAATCAGAACAAAAACAGATTGGCCTCTAAGTGCACACAAAGTACACAAGCTTGTTTTGGAAATGAACACTTTTTTCATAATGCTTCTGTCTGAAAGAACCACTGCCAACCGAGGCTAGACTTTTTTTTAATAGTTCTTGATTACTAAGAAACTAACCCTGATAAAAATCAAAACTGGAAAGATGAAAGCAGGTAGCTTCCTGTCTTTCTTTTTGTTTGTGTTGTATTGTGTTTGTGTTTATCTCTCTCTCTCTCTCTCTTTCTCTGTGTCTTATATACATGTTATTATTTTTTCTTCAATTATTCTGTATTTATGCAAAAAGGCCACATAAAAGCTTTATACAGCTAAAACTTTGTACTGTCATAACTGTGAGCTAGTGATGAGATAGTGATGGCAATCTTGTGAAATATTGATCTCTTTCCTAATAGTAATCTACCATTAAAGCAATTTAATCATCCAGAACAGATTAATAAAATGACAGGGTAAAAATAAAACTGCTGTTTACAAGCATACAAATACGTTTTTGTAATTTACTACATACAGTGGTAAAAATCAGCAAATTAGCAAAAATAGCAGTTTTATATTTTTGGCATTAATAGAAGCTTCTAGCACCATTGTTTGCTATAATTACATATGTTCAACTTTACAAATTATATTCAACTTTACATGGAACCTGACCAAGACAAAACAACAGATATTTTTTTATTCATCTGTAAATATACAATTTCTTTAACGCTTTTTAGAAACTTGGAAATAACTGTTGTGTAATAGAATATAATCAGAATAAATGTCACTGAACATAGCAATGTAGCTACTTTGCTACATAAATCATAAATCATAAAACATAAATCTTTCTATAAGATATTCAATACCATAAACAGACCTCTGTAATTTTTTGCTCCGCTGACAAAAGTTTAGTGTTTTCACAAAAGGCAAACATATTACGTGGTTAAAATCAAGCAGCACCATTGAAGAAATACATAAAATATACTGAAGGCCACTAAAAGCCACATCCCTAACATCATTGCCCATTCTAATCCATGCTGTAGAAAATTAAAGTAAAGCTAGCAATCAGACACTTAAGATGTGACTCTTTATACAAAAAAGTGAAAAACCTTCTATCCACAAGTAATAGTGCTTTTTCTATAAAAATCTAACAATAAAATTTCCCATTCAAGCGTGTGAAATAATAAAGCTTACATATAAAAAAATATTTTCCTGTGGATGAGAAAAAATTAAAATAGGGCTGATAAGAAAGTAATTAACCCTGGCAACTGATTAAAAATACATAAACCCTACAATTACAGCTCGGACAAAAGAGAATTTATATACGTACAAAAAAGGGAGAAATGGCCTAAAAGTAAAATGCTTATATCCGGGCATGAAAAGACAGAGATGTTTCACTAGTCAATGCCTCTCGTCCTTTATACCTCAACTGGATGACTGAAGAGAGTGTGAAAATAGCAAGGCTTCAGATATGTAAACTGTGGCACTTAAGTGGACTGCGCAGTCTCGTATTTGATCAAATTCAGATTAGTTCAGCCTCATTGCTTTCTCAGAAATTGGCCAAGGGATTCTATTAGCCAGCTAAAACTACCAATAATTAAGCTGGCTTAATACTGTAAGACTGACAGAAGAGAGAAAGAGAGCATGCGAGAGTGAGAGAGTGAGAGAGAGAGAGAGAGAGAAAGAGAGAGATGTAGCGCACTGGCAGAATTCTAGAGCCCAAACTTGCTGATGGCGTTATTTTTGAATTCTCTACTTTTGAATTATTAGTCAAAAGGCGTTCATTCTTTTTCTTTAAGGGCTGTGTAGAAATCTCGATACAGATAACTAATGATTTATTATTATTTATATTATTATTAATATGTAATATAATGAAACAATAACAATTGTAAAAAAGTGCTAAACAAATAACTTTGAATTAAATGAAATAATTACACAAAATTTTTATTTTTAAACATTTAAACATAAATGTACATTAAATATTTTCCTTAATGCCTGTCAAATTTCTTTTTTCTGTACTTATCACTGAAACAATGATGCCTTTAGCCTTGTTTTAGTTGTATTTTTAGTTATCTTGAATTATTTATTCATTATTTATTTATTTAATTATTTCATTGCGATATGTATTATATTGCGATATATTGTGATATGAATTGTATTGTGACACCTCTGCCAATACTTATCTAATAGTATATATATATATATATATAAACAATACATAAAAAGGCAGATAAAAAACATTATAAATTAAGGCTGGAGGTCAGCGATACTGTTTGTACGCACTAGTCTGAATATGGCGAACTAACCCTTTTCCGGGCTGAAACTAGCCACTTACCTTCGAGGTTGACCAAACTTTTCAATGATGCCTGGAAAATTCAGCCTTAAAAACTATTTTGTGCAGATCACAACAAATGTCAATCTGTGTTGTAACAGTTTTGCTCTCATCAAACATTGAGTGGACAGAAAAATGCTGGCGTTATTGCGGGCCAGCTACCTTGCCCTGTGAGGCCAATTTAAAATCTGATTGACAGTCCTATTTCTAATATGGTCTGTTACATCGGCCAGCACTACTGATGCTGAAGGCCCTGGGCAAATGAAATTGTCATTCATTCATTCATTCATTTATCTTATATACCCGTTTAACCCCTAAACCCAGGGTCAGAGGGGTCTGCTGGAGCCTATCCCAGCGCACATAGGGTGAGAGGCAGGGGGTACACA
>JAOTQW010000004.1:9844966-9869936 GCA_026260075.1 Sisor rabdophorus | reverse complement strand
CGTGACCCCGGATTCGGGAATAAGCGGGTACAGAAGATGAAATGAAATGAAATGAAATTTACTGCAGGCCAGGAATGCTGCTTGTCCACAGAATTAGTGTGGGATCTGTAGAGTGTGTGTGCTGAGCCGGGCACCATTCCAGACTATCTCAGTGGTGTGTCTAAGTTTCACTCCCTCTACTGGCCATGCATTTATACTGACAGTCAGAAACACCTTATCTTTACCACAACACAAAAACTGGGTTTCTATCATTATTTATGATAAAAATAATAATATATCTGTTCTATATAAATCAGCCATATTTTACTGCTGTACAAGTTAGAGAAAAACAGAGAATATTCCTACACTATATTTGTTTCTGTTTAATATAAGTGAAAATGCCCAAAAAAATTAAATCTTTAAAAATTAAATTAATTAAAGGGCATTACAGGCAGTGGGGTGGCTTAGTGGTTAGCATTGTTCCCTGAAAGCAAGGTGGCCCAGGTATGATTCCTGGGGAGGAGTCTTTCTGTGTAGTGTTTGCATGTTTTTCATGTGCTTGTGTGGGTTTACTGTGTTTGTGTGAATCCAAAAACATGTATGTTAGGTTGATTGGTGATTCTAAATTACCCCTAGGAGTGAGTGTAGCCCTGTGATGGACTGGCGATCTGCTGAGGGGAAACCCCTCCTTTCGCCCTTTAGAGAGCAGGTATAGGCTCAAGCTGATCCCTGTGAACCCAAATTTGGTATAAGTGGGTATAAAAGAGGGGTATAAAAGGTTAAAAAAATCTGCTGTTGATGTAAGGCAATATAGGCAATATGATGCATATATCATTTTTGCAAAAGAAATTGTTAACGGTAGTAAAATGCAAATATGTAAGCAAGGCTAACCTAGCAACATGCTGCATCTCAGTGAGGGAAACAATGGGAGCTTTGAATTTTATCATACCACCCAACCCTTAAGGATGATTTTTTTAAAACTTATATCTACTTATTGGTACATACCATTTACACTTTCTTTCAAAATTCTTTAATCAGCAGGCTAACCAGACAAAGCTGTGCACAACTCTCCCAAATACACTGACATTCAATGCTGTGTTGGTGAGCTGTAAAGACAAATCAGTGGTGTTTGGAGTTGGCAAATAAGTTACTTAGAAAATAGCTGAATGGGAACTAAGCAAGAGGCCGCAGTAATGGAGGGCCTGCAGATGCCTGCCCTTATACTTTTGGCCCTCCTGAGTAGTCAAACATACAAACAGAGGTCCATTCTATTGGCGTAGTTCAACCGCCACAGCTGGTCGAGTTGCTCAAACACACTCTCACATACAAACCCATTTTTTTTCTCACATACACCCTCTTTAGTCAACTTTGTCAATCCCCAGCCCTAGGAAGTCATAAAATGTGAGCTAAACTTCACACACAACACACTTGTCCCCATCACACCCTTGAGTCTGCTTATTCTTTTGTCATAACAACAGTACCTGATGTTTTTGCTAAATGGACTAAAAGATCTCCATGGCAATAAATCCTTTTTTAAAAATAAGGATGATGTGTTAGGTTTAGGTCATCATGTATGGCAGGTAAGACTGATTGAAAGGAAATTGAAAGGTGGAGAGGAAAAAAAAGCTGGAAAACAACATCTGCCATGTCTGGGCTGAGGCATTACCCAGGCAACTAAAAGTGCTTTTTCAAATCTAGACGTTAGACTCTAAAACAAATGACTTCAATCAAGCTGTTATTATCATTCAGGATAGATGAAAAAACATGACAGTCTTTTGAATTAACCACCCTGCAGAGAGGCTTCAACAATTCCTCCACCTGTGAGCTGTAGGATTACGTGGAACATGGCAACGCTGGATGGTAGATCAGCATGAAAACACTATTAGGTCAAGTCCATTGTTAAAAGGCCAGGATCAGCATAATGAAGGTTCTGCCCCACCAAATTAAATAACTAAATTCACAATAGTGGGCGGTGTGTGTGTGTGTGTGGGGGGGTGTTCACAGTAAAATTTTTTGCGTTCAAATATGCACCTAGAAAAAAGTCCACATAATATCCAAACGTTATTAGAAAAATGTGGTAACTGTGTAGTAAAACCAAGATTACTGTTTTTTGCACTTACTGAACAAAAAAACAGCACATTTCAGACAAATGCATGATATATTTTTTTTATCTGGCCAATATGATATTGGACTGGATGTTACGTTCATTAAAACAGGCTTGAAGGCCCTGAATTAAACTAAGGCTGCAGTTTTAAAACCATTTCTCAACAGAGTGAACAGTAAAGATGAGTTTTATAGGTCAGAGAACATGGGCGTAGAAAAGTGACAATAACTGTTTTCAGTAGTCTGGAACACTGTACTATTTAGGATAGTAACATGAATGTGAGTTAGATTTAAGGTAGTGTGATGGCAAAATTACTGTAAAATTTTACATTTTGATGTCTTATTACTTTTTAAATATTTTTTGCTTTACATGTAAATAGGCTAAAACTTAATTTAAAGCCTCTGAAAAACCATTTAACAATAAAAAATTGAAATAAAAAAAAGGGTGGCCCAGTCGTGGATTTTAAAACCTCTCATATTCCAATCTCTTAAAAATCTTGTCCCGTTGTAACCTGTTGGATTTGCAAAAACAGCATTAATGTCCAACTCTATTTTGATTATGATTTTTTACAGTTACAATATGCATAGGGAAGCTTTCTCCTCATTCGCTAGCCCTAGGTATTTGCAGGCCATACGCAAGTACATTCCCACCTTCAGGTGATTAACTTCCAGAGGGCACTTCTAGAACTTAGAATTTTAGAACAAGCGATTTGGGGAACCAGGTGGAAACCAGGAAAAATCCACACAGGCATGGCGAGAGCATGCAAACTTCACAATTATTATCCCAAGCTCATGGGTTTGAATATGTACACATGTGATCTCATGTAGTCACTTTAAATAGAGTATAAATGTTTTTGTTAAAAAGGCTAGAGATGGGTGAAAACATGCAATCTCCACCCTGTGCCTGGGAATCGAACCCAGGACCTTCTTGTTGTGAGCCGACATTGCTAACTATGCCACTGTGTCACCCCAAAAACCAAACGAACATGCGATAAAAAAATGTGATATATAGATGATTGTTAAAAGGCGGATGACTAATAACTAAATATACTGCTTGAAACAGGTTTTTTGAAATTTAAAAACAGAATGAAATTTCCCCAGGAGTGTCTTAATGCATTCATAATTACCACCACCCAACATGAAATAGAATTAAAAAAAATCTCCCGGGCTCTGCCCTCCATTTTGTAGGTCACAGATTTGGGAATGAACTAAGACTGGCTTTTGCTGATCATCAGCAATTGGATAATATTTGTTGTTCCGTATATGGAAATAGAAAGGCATGTTAAATGAATGGCAAATGCATTTGTGGCTTGTCAGAGCAATGAGTTCTGAAACAAACTATGACTAGCCCTTATGTTAGTGGCCACTGGAGGCTTCTCCTGTAAGCCAAAGTTTCTTTAAACCAGCCAAGATATCTCCTTCAACTCCTTACAGACAAAAAAAATTTCAAATGTAAAAAAAATATAAGAAAGTGGTCATAAATACTCAAAGAACTTACTAAATCACCCAAAATGGATTAGGATTCACATACATACCTCCTAGATAATATGTGAAAAACCAATGTGCATACAAACTACCTATTTATTACCTATTTTTATAGTTCCACATTTTGACAGCTAGTTTTAGATCAAAATACTACAGAAAAAAAACTAATAAATGCATACTGCTTTACCATGTTCATGTTAGCACCCATTACCCCACTTTATAGCAAACGAACCTTGCTATAAATATATAACAATATATAATAAACTTTCAGTCGGAAGATATCCGACCTAGTGCCTTCTCAAGCAATGTGTTTGTTTGTTATTCTGTGGTTTATTAATCTTAATCCTTTACATATAGTCATGATATTATTGCTTGCAGAAGAATAAGGGGTACAACAACTTTGACTCAGATTGTCTCATTTAAATTTCTCAATACCAATGGAAAAGAAAAATGTTGAAATTGTTTGGAAGGAGAAAAAAATACTATGACAACTTTAATGCCTTATTATTACTTCCTTAAAAGTAATATAAACTCCAAAGCAAAAACAAAAATGTATTGATGGAGGCAAAAACAGTCAGCATTTTTATTTTAATTTACCACACTACACTTATTTCTTACTACCATTCTTATAGCTTTTTTTTGATGATGGTAAGCCTTGGCTGATGTACTGGTGTTTTTGCATATTACATCTTTTAAACAGAAATGAGATTGTGTATTACCTACATCATAAAAATGCATATTCTAACAATTCAGGGGCTTTTGCAGTCCAACACGGCAAAGGCAGTGCAAAATAATTATGACAGTCGATCTTGTTTTACCCTGCAGCAAAACATTCTGTCAATACCTACCCAGCTTGCAGAGTTACAGACAGTGAAGGCTCATTATTAGCATATATGCACACTATTGCCAGATTCACAGCAGCTGATATTGATGAATAGGACCCCTGTCAGCGTGCAGTTGATCATGACCAAAACTATTGTTTGTTACAACCACCAGATCATTTAGAGCGATGAATGCACCACACCTTGTGTTTTAATTCATAATTCTGCTATATGTCTGCAACCATATATTAACAGCAAAAAACTGAAAGGAGAACAAAAGGAGAACCCATCATCTTACACAATTAATTTTTTACATTAATTTTAAATTAATTTTTTTATATATATTTTTAAGAATTTTCATTATATATACACGAGTTTAACCATTTAATGCTATTTCTCGGACCAAACAAAATGATCTTTTCAGAGCTTCTGCGCCACTTGTCTCTGGTCACATGTCTAGTCCACCAGTTTCTGTCATTGAACTGATGTAAATCCTTTCAACGTGTCTTTCTGCAACGTATCTCTGACAGCAGTGAGTCTCAATTTAAGTCGCACCACCCGAGGGCTTAGTAATTGAGGTGCCAGTTTTGAGGTCCTTTAATGTCACAATAACCTCTTTCACTGCATGTTGCATGATGTGAAATAGTTTGACTTTGAATTGTGGGAAAAGCAAATGGTATTCGGTTAGGCAAACAGAGCCAGCTACTAATATAAAGTCGATTATGCTTGATGAAAACTAGCTGGTGATATTTTACATGTTGCTTTTTTGTCAGTGTATCCTGTGAGGGTTTTGAATTCCCTTTTATAACTAAACATCTCCTAAAGTGAATGCAGGTATGGGTATTTAACTAGTGACCCATATAGGATTCTTTATACCTAACAGTTCCCAGCGAAAAGTTCAGGACCAGTGGTCATTAATCGATTGCTTGGGATACTAAAGAGTTTGGTGTATCCCTGTTGGCCTAAAGCAGTTGGCTGAATAAAGTTGATTGCTAGCAAGCTAATGGGCTTATGATTATAAATAGAAAGCAAACATGGAGTATGTGTACCCAAATGGAAATAGTCAAAAAGTTTCATTTCCTTGGCAACTATTATAATAACTAAAATTCCTAAAATGCCAAAAACAGTGTATAGTCATTCTTTTAAACCAATAAAATTATTTTCCAAGATAAGCCAGATGATACAAAGAAGGTATAAAAGTATAACTGTGTTGTAGTACCTGTTTAGTCGTAACAAGCTTGTTTTAACCGATAGAGCTGCATTCATATATGAAAGGTAAACATAGTAAGTAGACTGAGCACAAATGTATAGGCCTGTTAGCTTAAATAAGTAAGCCGGGACGTGCAAGGTGGCCGCATTTGCTTTGCCACTATTTCAGAAACGTGCTGTCTATTTCCCTCCAGCAGTTGGCTTGAAGCCTCCAAAAGTGCTACTTAATGAAAATGAAAATTACACTCCTTTTGTTGTTTTGATTCTACGTGACTTTATAACTTATTTGGCAATACACAACCTATTACTCCAATTAATTTTGTTTTGGGTTTACACCTGAGTTCCAACCAAGAATAAACACCTGTGGGATGACACTGCATGGATATTTCCTTCACTTTCTGTTATGAAAGAAAGCATTTTTCAGCCTTTCTACATAATAGCATCATATTAGCACTCCATCTCCAATCCTAATGGGCTCTACCAGAGATGATTATGTCTCCCCCAAAGCTATCTGTGTTGAGCAAAATTATAGAGGCTGTATGCCAGCCCTCATCTTGTTCTTCATCTAGTTCCAACAATTGGAATTTGACCCCTTTCACCCTCATGCAGTCAAACAATTTTGCATCTTTTTTGTGTTGGCTTTATTTTCAATTAGCTGGGGTCTGGTGAATTATACTTACATTCAGATTAATACAGATTGAACGTAGATATAAACTTGCAAACAACTATTTTGTTTTAAACATGTTTCGACTGGTGGGACTAAGCAAATGTGCCTTTAATCTTTCAAGGACTTAATTCCATTTAATAAGATTATTTCACGCTTCCATCACATACAGAAAAAACAGAGAAAAGAATTTATTGTGCCTGTGTGACAAATTAATTTTTAATTTTTTGCTTCATTTTAATTTTCCCTTTAAGCAGACTGGAGTAAATGTCACAAGTTTTAATAGACCACAGACAGACCATTTTCTGACTCCTAATTAGGATTCTTGACAAACCAGGTTGCCTTAAACTGTAAAACAGTTTTTTCTTTAATCCTAACGCAGAAAAAGGCTGCTCTAAGGTCAACCATAGTCAAGCTTCAATACATTTTGCCACACTATTACAACAGCAGGTTGATATTATTTCTTTTGAATGTACTTAATATTTCAGCTACACAAGTGCTAAAGCTCGTCACTCAAGTGGCAAAATGGCAAAGCATTTAGTCACCAATGAGCTTCACAATGCATCCCAAATGTCTAAAGCTGCCATTGTGAAGGCTTTTACAGGCTAAAAGGTCTTGGAGAAAAAAAAAAATGAATGAGCAGAAAACAGGAAATGTGCTGGAACACTTTAACCCCCACCCACCCCCAATGCAGTAGAACACTGCTTCATGAAGGTTTGCTAATTGGAGATTCGGTGAAGTGCATCTTTTTACCACATCTTTTTCTTTTGCTGCTTTTTTTTACAAAACCAAAATGTACTAAATCATAGATTCTTATCAATAGGGACATGTTTTGCACTTGCTTTTGGCTAATGAAGATGTTCATGCATCTGTGAGCTGAACTCAATCAAAAGAAGAATTTCATACTCATGGATGTTAAGTGTATATGCTCTATACTGATGTGAGCCAAAAAATAAATCTTTGGCATCCTTGGTGCCAGATGCAATGGTTACTAAAAGTTACACCCAATAGTGTAACAAATAAAAAACCTTAATTACTTAAATAAATACTCTCTAAATCATGTTGATCTTATGTAAATCTCTTTTTTTAAAGTTTTAGTAGGACATCTTGGAAACTGGAGCCTTGGAATCACCCTCACCACAAGCCACACCTGCTAAACAGATAAACATGCACAGACTAAAAGACTGGAAACAACATTACTACAGTACATCAGAAACATCAGCTCAAGTACTGCTGTAGTTAAGCTAATTACTATCAAAACATACCAAAATCCAATCACACCATATTCCTACCTGTTTTAAACAAATACTACAACCCTGATGTCACCTTTTACATCCTTTGACTCGCGTAGCCTGTAAACGCAACACCAATATTTGTTCTGTTTTTCGCTCTCTTCTGATTCAGCTCTTTTGTTACAGTACGTGAACATATATATATATATATATACATATATCCTGTCTCATGTTGACCATCACCAATGTGTTTACGTACTGTAACAAAAGAGCTGAATATATATATATATATATATATATATATGTTAACTGGCAAATAGAAACTTCTATCATAATTTTTAGACCAAACTGGATTGTTTGGACAAATGATACTTGGTTCTAACTGCTAAGAAGACGCCCAACCAGCAGAACAAAGAATGTTTCCAAAGACAATCACCTATTGCAATGTTTAAGTAACTTTAATTAACTGGGCATAGAGCGCTTTTGTGTTTTCTCTTGTTTAAAGCAACAAAAAAATAAAAAAAATTCTTGCAGTGTAGCATAAATGCAAAATGCATTTACAACCATTCATTTGTATATGCATTATAATACATTTATGAATTGTGTTGTATATGTGATATAAAGCATTTAAATCCAGCGTTCCTGGAGCAAAAATAGTTAAGGGGTTTGTTTAAGGGCTCAACTGCCAGAGATGCTTTCGGTCAGTAAACCCAGAGAATTAACCATACAATAATTACTCTAATTTATTTATCTTTTTTAAGTAAACTAAACTTAACATGCCGTTTCACTGAGAATGCTGCTTGTAAGCTGTGTACAACAATTAACAAAATGTAGTATTTTACAGTTTGACATCACATGGCAGGGACAAGTCATGAGTGGCAGCTATGCATAAGGGCTGTGGCCTGATACTCATGTCTTATGGATAATAAGTAGCCTGGTAAAGCAGTGTTTTGAGCACTGAAACATTTCCTACCTAGTATCCTAGTATAAGTGAGCTCAGACACTAATGTTGGGAGAGGAGGGCTGGTTACAGTTTTGCCAAAGGTGTTCAGTGGGGTTAAGCCAGTCAGTCACATTTGAGTTATTCGAGTTCAAACATTGTCTGTGTGTAGATTTAAGTTCTTCAAGTCCAACCACAACGTCTGTGTGTACCGTACTTTGTCTGAGCTAAGATACAATGAAAAATAACAATAAAAATTCCCTGTGTAATTCATTGCATGGGGTGATTTAGTGGTTAATGTCTTGGACTGATACCAGAAATATCAGGGACCAGAAATATCACCACCAGGCCACCACTGTGGGCCCCTGAGCAAGGCCCTTAACTTTTGATTAGTTGTATAGACTCTCTGTAGACTCTCTGTCTCTCTGTATAAGGGTGTCTGCCAAAAACTGCAAATGTCATTTACAAGTGTGCTATTATAAAAAGATTGCATAATTCCAGGAGTGCACATACATTCACAGGGAGATGTTTTTTATTGTATATAAAAACAGATTCTAAACACAGATGTCGTAAATAAGCAGGTGATTGGAAGAAATGGACACAGATTGACAGGTCATTTTATGAAAAAGTCATAGCTATGTTTTATCCATAGGTCTGAGTCACATTTCACTGTCATGCCAATCTGTAATCATTCAATTATGTAAACCATGCAAGCTTCTACCCAACCAACTCGAAATGACATCTTTGTGGCACAGTCAGTGGGAAGGGGTGCTTTTTCTTACCCTTCTATCCACCCCCGAGCATTTGCACGGCAGCCAGCCAGCCTGTCACAAAGAGAAAGTGTTATTTGGAGGCGCAGCTTGCTTCAGCGCCATTTAAATTCATCTGCAGCCGACGGGAAAACCATGCACGTGCTAACGCAAACACGTAAGACACAAGCCACTTTTGATACAATTAAAAAGACTGGCGAGCAGTTTGTGCCAACATCGCACTGATATGGAAAAAATAGGAAAAATGAAGTTATTTATTCTTTTCATTATTATAATTTTTTTTAAATTTAAATTAAAAAAATATTAATTAATTGCAATACAGCATGCTGTCATCCAAGTGCGAATAAGAGATGCTGACCACACGGGAAGCTTCCATTTCTTTTTGTTTAACTCACTGACAACTACTAAACAATCACGTGACCCTGTAAGAACTAGGGTTGCCCTGGCAACAGGACTATGATAAATTATCCTGACTGACCCAATCATTTGGTCTCTCCAAATGTTTTTTTCTAGATATATTTTTTTAAAAAGGTGTGTATTACAAAAACAGTTTTTAAATCAGGTCTTTTATATTGCAACGCAATAGCTGAAGCGGAAAAAAGAGACACCTGTTCTCTGGCTTTATATTTAATGGCTTGTTAAACATGACTGAGGCGCTGCTGTTACTGATAAACTAACGTTCCTTCAGCTTGGCCACTTTCCTCTTCCTCGTTTCAGTCAAATTATGTGGAGTAGAAATGGCACGGGTGCAAAAGGGTTAGAACCATATGGCTACCTGGAACCGTTTCATGAAACGCTACATTTTATTCTTAATCTGCTCACCCAACTGAAAAACTTGATGGCTTTATAAAAGCATTTCTTACAAATATACATATATGTCAAGAGTGTATTAGTTTTTACATATACCTTCCTCTTTGCTGTCTGCCTGCAGCTCTATGTCCAACATCCCCTTAGTGATATTTCCAGTATCTCTCTTCTGCACATGTCCAAACCATGTTAATCTTGCCTCTCAGTTCAGTACACCACATGACAATATGATGGATGCAATAAGATTAATATTTTTACATGCTATAAATAGCTTTGATTTCTTAAAGAAAAAAATTATTCCTGTAGTTAAACTGCAGTCATTTATTAACATTCAAGTTAAACATTATACAAATATAAATCTGCTCTGCTGTGACATCATCAATATAGCCTGTAATAGCATGCATTTTATTCATACTCTCTGAATATATAAGGTGTACATTTTACAAGAGGTACTGTCTTGAAGCACATAATTTCCACAATTATAACATACTAATTTATGTGTATATAAAAATTAAAAAAATTCTTAAGCTGTATTGTTATACAATTGTTATTTAAAAGATTGTTGCTAATAGTAATAAGGGAATTGTAACAGTAGCTCGGTGGTGAAGTTGTTGGTCTGCTGATTGAAATGTTGTGAGCCCTGAGACCATTAAATGTTGCATATGGAAGTGGTTGTAAGTTACTCTGGATAGAAGTGTCTGCCAAATGCTGTAAATGTAAATGCTGGATTCCTGCTCAATGTCCTGTATAAAATAAATGTAAGTTTCTCTGGATAAGGGCAAATGGCAGAAATATAAATGTAATAAAAACTTCTTTATGGCACATTTATGGCACAAATGTTTACACACAGATATACACGCATTACTCCCTAGTTTTTCTTTATCTCTCGCCTGATGAGATGAGCTCTAATGACATAAGATGAGATCTAATGGTAGCTCTTCCTGCTTCTCTGTGTTTTAATTCTTAGTCAGTTGTGACAGATCATTTCTACTCTGTTTAATAGTGCCAATTACATCAAGAATTCTATTCATACTAGCAAACTTCTATGCCTGGAGTCCAAGCTTACAGAACAATTTCTTTATGGTGAAATAAATATCTGAGCATTTGTCGTCACATAAATATTCACTTATGAGCAAAAAGATGAGAAGACAATAAAAAAGAGGCAGAAAACAAGAGCAAAAAGAAAAAAAAGAACAAAGATTAAGAGATATGAAAGGGGAGGTCCTGCAGCTAATTAGCGAGTGTGTGCTTTGGAGAAGAATATTTTTTTTAAATTCAGCTCATTTTTTCAAGGTCAAAACAGCAGACTTAGAACACATATTGACATAATCAATTACATACAATTTTTTATGGCAAAAAAGTTAAAAGTCCAAGTCTGTCATAATAGAATTTGGTTTCAGAGTTACAGTTTTTCTGTAGAGCTGTGCTGAGATGATGTTTAATTGCTAAAAGCATTACACAAATAAATAAAGTTAATCTAAAATCTTGTCATCTCTAAAACACATTAATTTTATAAATGTTCACTTATTCTTAGAATATTATTCTTCTATACCCGCTTATTCCCGAACTTGTGGTCACAGTGGTCTGCTGAAGCCTACCCCAGCACACATAGGCAGGGCAAAAAGGCAGAGGTCAGTCCATCCCAACCACCAAACAAACACATTCACTCCTTTAGGGTCATCAATCAACCTAATGTTTTTGGATTGTGGGTAGAAACCAGAGTACCTGGAAAAAACCCATGCAAGCGCTGGAAGAACATGCGAATTCCACATAGAAAGAGAAAGAAAAGACCTCATGCTGGGAATTGAACCCAGGACCTTCTTGTTGTGAGGCAACCCTGCTAAACACTACGCCACCGCGCCCTCAGTTTTATTCACAAATTATTTTGACTTTTTTTGATATGTTTTGTCTACTTTGTGTATTAGCACACACTGAAAGAGCAGGGTGACTAGATAATTTCCTGCTAGCTTAAAGTCTCTAATTTATTGACACAGACCGAGGGCCAGTAAGTGTGTATGAATTTCAGTGTTGTAATATGCCATGGGATGACCAATCCATGATCAATTATATGCTCTTTTTTTATATTAATTCTCTCCCTTTGTTAGATGGTGGATCTATGATACTTTTCAACTGTGGTGTAAATTTCTGACTAGGGCTTTAACCAAAAAAGGGCAATTTGCATACCTGGTAGAAAACGTTGTACCATTTGGACTGATTAAGTTGAAACATATTAGCATTAAAAAAATTGAAGAAAATTAAATTTTAATTAAAAACCTAAACTATGCCCGTGAAGCAATGAAGGGCAAAGACAGGCTTACAGGAGATAATTGCAATTGCTCAGCGATGTCTGGTTGATTAGAAGCAAGGGCATGAAAACAATATTTTTGCACTTGTGGTGGTCTCTGATTGCTGAGGAAGGCTTATCAAAATGGATTCCCCTTCCTGTAGAAATGTAGTCCACATTTTTCACTTAAATATAAATGTATTCCTTTACGATGGGTTCTTTTTTGTTTCAGACAGACAGCATGGAACGGAAAATAAGAAAAAAAAGATTTATACACAATCCTCACCCTTGTTTATGAAGTTGTAATCGATAGATTACAGTAAAGATACGATGACAAGCTGAATGTAACAACGTTGGATGGCTGAGCCAACTATAAAATCAATATAAGCAGCATGGAGCACAAAGAGAAAAGAGGAAGCACTTTTATGAAAGCATCAACAACAGAAGTGCTATTGATTTCCAATTACGCTTGACAGATTTTCCAGTCCTTCAATGTTTGCATGTACTGCTATTATGTCATGTACACAAAGCTTGACCGCCTATACAAATTATATAAATTAACAATACTGATGACTTATAATTATGTTATAATCGAATACCTGCATCTTTTTAAAAAAGTTTTTTTACTCTTTACAAGCGTTTATGGTTAATACATAATGCCCACATTTCTATTTTGTTCCTTACTTCTGCTTCATATGCACTTCAGGAAGAATATTGACATCTTGAAACTATCATCTAGTCCTTGTGTGCCGATAAATGAGGCGCAGTAAAAATATGCCCTGATGAAATATGTAATCTCCTGCCCTGTCAGTTAGTGTTAACATCAACACCCATCTTCCACCGTCCGCAATGCCAACTGTCGACTTTAAAGCACTTTGACTGAATAGGTCTTCGAAGGAAAATCGAATACATGCTATCTATACTTTACATAGTGCTCAGGAGATGATGGTTAAGTGCCACTCAGTTTTCACACTCAACAAAAGAAAATTACTTACACAGCTAAATGTATATGCCTTAATTAATAATTTTTCCCCTGTCACATACAATTTTTTGACAAATTTTGTTGTCACCTGACAGTTAGATCGGCATGTGGTTCCTCCTCAAACTGTTGCTACAAATATTGAAATACAAATCAAAGTTGTTTAGAATGTTTTTGTATTTTGTAGGTTTACATTATTCCTACATTATTTCTGGAACCAAGAGACTCCAATTCTGTTCCAGTATGACAATGACTCTGAGCACGAAGCCCCTCTGCTTTGGGAATAAATACTGTATTAGCATTGAAGCTTCAAATTTAGGGAAAAGTCTAACTAAAAGAGTGGAGCTTAATCGAATATCAAAATTAAAATAAATCTAAAATAAGAAGTTTGAAATTGCTTGAGTTTAGGATTATCAACTGACCAAAAACTTTTGGAAATATAATAATTTTTGTGTGTATGTAATATGTAAAGAGTTATTACTATTTCATTGGTATTAAAGCAAATCTCTTCTTTGTTAAATTATTTATAGATTATTTGGAAAAAAAGTAAGTTAATGCAATTAATTCTATTCTGCAATTAATTTTGATTTAAAATGCAGTGCTGTACAAATATGCTAGCAAGCACTAATAAATATTAATATAAGGTATTAAAAAACACTTTTATTAGAATAATTATAGGCAAAAAAATCACAATGGAAAAAACTGTGGGCAGCAGTTTTGTTGGCCAATCTGATTTATAGAGATTAAAGAAGAATGGTGGAATTATTTTAAGATAACTGCATCCATAGTAACTCAAACAGCCTATATTTACAGGCATTCTGTGCAGAGAATCCACTAAGTGCATGCATGTGGAACCGTTAGCTTACAACACCTGCACAACAGATCAGGTTTCACTGCATTCAGAATGAAATTTACTGAATAGCTTTTTTTTTACTGAAGAGGTGGGGAAGGAGGATTCTAAATTGATTAAAAAAGGTGGATGTGAATGAAATCTTTAACTGATTGTTTTAACAATTACATAGACTAAAAATATATGTGTTATTAACTTACTTCAACATGCTTGCGCAGGTTTTATGTTGAGCTTTTGTAAGCTGCAGTTCAGCCATCTTGTGCAAACCCAGTTTATACTGCATAATAAAGCTGTTAATCCAACACTTAAAATAAAAGTGGCCAAAAGTTCATTTCTTAGGAATTCGACAGGATTTTACCTCCAGCTGGGTCTTCATCATTTTCGTCTGTCTTGTCTGTCTCCATCTTTTTTTCTTGTGAGTTTGCGTGTCATGTTTGTTCTCCCACACATTCATCAGTGGAGGAGTATCTGTAACGTGATTGTATTTTCCCCTTGCATTATTATTCTTTTATTAATTTAAATTGTATTTTTTACTTAGTAATAGACCCATTTCAAAATCAAGTTAAGCACAATTAAATAGTTGAAAGTGGTTGGAACAACCATGATCTTTAAATAGCGGTCCAACCTCTATGCTACCACTTTAACCAATAAACATATTTATTCTACATGTCCATGTTTTTTGTTTAACTATGAAAAAAGGTAACTAAAATTACAGAAACCCTAAAGTTTATTAGGAAAAGGGAATCTGAAACTTGGTGGTTAAATTGCATGACTGCTGTTTGGAAGTTTAGATAAAAACGATGATACGCTGTAAATAAAAGTATGATGTTAGTTTTATAGAACCACTACAAATCACAGTATTCGCAAACTGAAAAAACAATTGCAAACCTAGAACTGTGTGGATTAACACGTTGCCATTATGACTAACAACTATAATGAGAATATCTGCTTGAAGAGTGAGGCACATTGCAGGCATGTTGTTAAAGGCGTTTTTCTGCCTACCATAGCTGACATCACACTGGGGGTGCAGGTAGCAAGTGCATCCATCAATTTCTGATGGATTGTACTCCATACTCAAGTCAAGTCAGAAATTAATGGTACCGTAAGTCTCCAACACTTTACTTTGAGAAAAAAAGCTAAAATGTCATGGCATCTATATACTTCACGCATGATGATACCTTTTCTTTACAATACCTGGTTAAGCTGTATGTGGAAAAATAATTCCTTTTTACACTGCAGGAAGATATAGGATTTGTTGCCAAAGCTGCAGACATATACTGTTGGAGTCACTCTAGCTATACCCCATGCCGCCTTGCTGAGTTTTTATACAAATCGTCCCCACGGTGACTACTAGTAGAAGACACCTTTGCTGGAATGTCTTGGCAAGAGAAATTCACCACTCAAGGGGAGAGACTATTAGTGCCTATTACCCTGAAAGGTCCCGTCCCAGGGCTTTAGTAAGATGGTGATTGATGGTGCATAGCGGATTTTTGTCATCTGTCACAGAAAATAGATGTCAACATGTCAGGAGAAAGAGGTTACATGACAGGAAAGCAAAGCGTTGTAGGTATTGATCTTAGCGGAACAAATGGGGCATGTTGGCTTAGACCTTACATTCAGCTGCAAGTCGTATTGTGGAGAGCAAACAACAGTACAGCAATCACAGCAGAAAATGTAAAATAATGCATTATTTGTAAAAACCATGATAGTATCCACTGCAGTGGGTCTTAGTTAGGACCAGTTTAGTAATCCAGAGTTTTGCTTTTACTTTTCATAGGGGTCTTTCCTCAGGACTTTTGACCTTAACCCTTAAATAGCACAGTCTTAAGAGACGAATATACTTCTATATATTATAAAAATTCTAAATATCTTTCTTTATACAAAAATGATGGTGAAAATAATGTCCAGCTAAAATAGTAAAGTTTTTTCTATAGCTGAAGAGCAGCTTTTTTTAAGAAAGACTTTTACGTGTCCACCATAGTCTGGGATTAGACCAAAAAGCTTTGAGTGTTTGTTATATATATGTCACAGACATCACGTTTTACTAGTAACTCACAGACATCATGTTTTACTAATATAACTCCTAGACCAGTTACCTACACCTGTGGTGAGAATAACTATGAATTTGCCCGAATGAGGAGACATAAAATATATCTTGCTGAGCCATAAAGATAAATGAGAACAGATATTCAACTAATTTACTTACCTGCTTTGTCCCAGCGCACATAGGGCGAAAGGCACCCTGGACACCCTGGACAGGTTGGAGGTCCATCGCAAGGCCACATACACAACCACACGCACTCACATTTACTCTTATGGGCAATTAAGAGTCACCCATCAACCTAATGCACATATTTTTTTGGACTGTTGGGGAAAACCAGAGTAACCATAGGAAACCTACGCAAGCGCAGGAAGAACATGCAAACTCTGCACAGAAAGACCCCCTGCCCGGGATCCAAACCTGAACCTTTTTGTTGTGGAACAACCGTGCTAACTACTACGCCACTGCTCTGCCGCTTATTAAGCAAGGTAAGTTAATTTACATAGCAATTTTTTCATGCATAGCAAAAAATGACAATAAAATTTTTTAAGATGATTTTAAATGAATGAGAAGCAGAATATAGAATGATGTAATCAGATCGGACATAAGAACAATGATTTAAGAAAATACAGAACTAAACAGATGTGTTTTATGTCTGGATTTAAATATGGCTACTGATGTAGCGCATTTAAGGCCTCATGTATCAATGCTGCGTATGCAAAAAAACCTTCCAGATTTACTAACAGTGAAACTAATGTGTGTTCCTTCACCTTAACTTAGTGTTTGGCATATGTACCATTTTCATTTTTTGTATATTGACGTCTCTTAGATTCAATAAAGAAAAATGTCAAACATTAGACTACAAAGTATTCTACAACAGGCTAGCCTGTTTCTAATTTAATTAGAGCTAGGAAATGTAAAGAAAATTTTGCATAATACATAAGTTGGAAACATTTTAATTCAAGAAATGTCTAAATAATACGTGATGCACAAATAAAATATTGTGGCAAGGTGGCCTGGGTCAACCCATGATTCATATGCTCTGACCAGCAGCACAGTTGAAACATACATGTATAGGTATGTAACAATGCTATTCATAATATGTGCAGTACAGATTAAAAGTTACAGAACTGGCATAAAACTTTTTTTTACACTTTATTAAAAGAAAAATCAAGAAATGGATTTATAAACATTAGTGTTGTATAGCTTGTATCCTAAAAATTTGACTAATACTGTATGGCTAGAAAACCCTAACTGAACGTTAACTAACATTTTGATAAAAACCTTGAAAAACTAAACTGAATATAACAGAAAGTCAAAAGTCATTCCTCAGTATATCAGAGCTTGTTTAAGATGCATTCTGATTTTATTCATGGAAAAAGTGTACGGATTATAGTCAAAGAAAAAGGTCTAATGAAAATGGAAAAATGGTAATTAAAACAAATTCATTTCAATGGAAGCTATGAAAAAAAACATTACTTGTAAACAGAGGCAATCAATCTAACACCAAACTCCAGGAGCTCACCAGCTCCACTGTACTTTTAAGGGCCTGTGTTTTTATAGATTGTCATAAATATTGTCCTGGCTCGTGAATTTCGATTGACCTCCGGGCACATTGCGGTCGATGTCTTAAAGCAGCACCAACCGGCTTCTCTCTCCCGGCTGTGCTCAACTAAGAATATAGCAAAATTGGAAAGGAAATATTGTTTCCTATTTAGTTTTACAGCTCTAACCTGTTGATGTATAACAAATCCTATAGTTGCAGAGGGCAAGAAGGTGAAAGACATGCCCATTTTATTATCTAAAAAGAAAAAGAAAAAGAAAAAGGTTTGTCCTAAGGCAAAAGATGCAATGACAAAAGCAGATAAAAGGATGATAAGGAAATGCAGTGAAGGACACAATAACAGCCTCACTATTTACTGCTACTTATAACCACCCAATATAGGACTTTAAACCTTTGGCCAGTTCTTGCAATGCTCTTGTTATACGTCCTCAAGTGATTCCGTTTTCAAGACGTTAAATTTTTAAGCCATTTAAGCTAATTTTAAGGATCAAATCAACTACTGGCAATGTTAATCATATTTTTTACTGTTACATTTAAAGTAATTGGTTGCTTTCATACTGTGGTAATACTGTAAAATCTTAAAATTCTGCATTTTTAGGGAAAGTTATATAAAGTTACATTTTCTCCTCATCAAGGGTCTGTTTTTATGCTTTTGTTTTGTTTTAAGTATTATATGAATAAATCTTCTCTTGGTTTGGGTATTATTCATTTATCTTCCATACCTGGGTCACTGGGCCTATCCCAGAACACATAGGGTAAGAGGCAAGGGTACACCTTAGATAGGTTGCCAGTCCATTGTAAAAAAAATACACCATTCAAAACTTTAAAAGGTCAACTAATTATTCTGTTATTCTCACAACATAAACACAATTAATTTGCTTATTTAAAAAAATGGAGAACACACATCTGATGCACTTTCTGCACACTTTTTCTGAGTGAACTTATTTTCTAAAACAAAATATATAGTAACTTGTGGATACATAGTTGATACAAGTATAAAATACGTCTGTGTAAAGCATAAATATTTACTATTAAATGAGTTTATTTAAGAGACAATTTTTTCGTTAGTTAAAAATTACATAAACAATATTGTCTTTCAAATGACTAAGGGAAACATACATAGTGCCTTTGAACTACCTTTAAACTCTGATTCCTGTAGTATGTTTAAGTTTTATTCATACTACCCCTAACAATACTGAATAGAACATACTTTTTTTACTGCCTAGTATTAGTGCAGTAGTATGCAATTTCATAAGGAGCCATTATTATTAATGTGTTAAACACCTGCACTACTCTCTGTTTCTGAGTGGCTAACAATAAAGGTTTTTTCAACCCAAGCCAATTGTTATCAATTTTGTGTATATCCCACACCCCAACACAAACAAATTTGCTTATTTGTCTTGTTTATATGCCCACTAATTTATAAACATTTATGCAAATGTACTTGTGTGTAAGCATGTTAGTCAGTAAATAACAGTTTAAAACACCGTGTAGAATACAATGCTGAACCTCCTACCTGTACACTACCTGCAGCTTAAAAGCAGTGAAAAGTTTTGCCATATCTTTTCTTCGTTTAGTTTCCAAGTACCTCATTCATTCATTCATCTTTTATACCCGCTTATTCCCGAACTTTTCAGGGTCATGGGGGTCTGCTGGAGCCTATCCCAGCGCACATAGGGCGAGAAGCAGGGGTACACCCTGGACAGGTTTCCAGTTTATTGCAGAGCCACACACACACACAGCCACACACACACTCACACTCACTCCTTTGGGCAATTTAGAATCACCAATCAACCTAATGTACAAGTTTTTGGACTGTAGAAGGAAACCGGAGTACCTGGAGAAACCCACGCAAGCACAGGGAGAACATGCAAACTCCAAACAGAAAGACCCCGTGCTTGGTATTCGAACCCAGGACCTTTTGTTGTGAGGCGACCGTGCTAACCACTACTCCACCGTGCTGCCCCAAGTACTTTATGTACTTCATCAACTTATTAACTTACAAAAAAAGCATCAATCTATATGATCCAAAAAGGAGATAGAGGTGATCCAGGACTAAATTTTAGGTACTTTTGTTTTTATAATGTAAGAGATATCATTATACTGCATAACAAGTTACTGCATATACTGCATACTGCATAAACACATAAGCATAAACTACATGAAGCATCTCAATATCCAGTCTGCTACCAGATCATTTTTAACCACCCAGGATCTTGGGACCTCAAATTTGCTTTATTATCACTAAATACCGGAGTAACCATTTGGCCGTGGACTCATGAAATGTTGTGTGGGTGGTTAAACTTTTGGTCCTTTTGGTAAAAAAATTTTCGCTTTCCACCCACACCACCACACATCAGTCTGGAAAGACTGCATTTGTGCATGCCACAGACCTCTACAGCTGACTCTGCACTCTCTGCCAAGAAAAACATCATACGCAGTCTATATTGCAAACACAGTGGCACAGTGGTAAAAGTTCTGCATTTAAGAGCAACAGACTCCCACATAGATCTTTTAAATGCTACATTTAGCATCTTTAAGGTAAATCTCTAAATCTAAACACAAATAGAGCTTTCTTTTTTTCCTTTTCAGCTATTGGTCTTGTAAAAGACATTGTGTGTGAATAGCCTAAGTACTGAAATGTAGTTAAAGTAGTAGCTTAATGGAGAGACGGGAAGGTTCAATGGTTAAGTTGTTAATCTAAAGACTAGGATGACCTAGCCTCAAGCTCCACCACCACTGTTAGGTCTTGGAGCAAGACTGTTAACCTTTCCTGCTCCAGGAATGCTAAATCATAGCTGATGCTGCGTCTGACCCCAATTTTCTAAGATAACATATGCAAAAAAGGAATATCACTGTGCTGCAAAAAAGTATACATGACAAAAATGCATTTATGTTAACATTTTACATATAATGGGGGTTAGGTCGTGTATATAAGGATAAGGATTTGCACCATACATGCCAAATAAACAGACAAGTATGAATGTAATTGCTGTTTAGAAGGCCTGTGCCAGAAAGGTTATGTAACAGATTCTCCCTAAACGATTTAATAAATGAGCTGAGGTGGTTACTTTCCCCTCACTGACCTCACACATGTAAGGTGATTTATTTATGGATGGCAGAAACACCGTTGTGAGATATAAATGTTGAATTCAAGTTCCTTTTTTATTCTATCAGCTTGTGCTTTGAGATTCTAATAAATCACTCCCTTTGTTTGGATCCTCAGACATTCTTTTAAGAATCTGAAAATGGGGTCTTGAAAGGGCATAAATACCTGTTTTTTAAAACAAATCTTCAAACAATTAATTGCTCTTTAATGGTTCTACTGTACACAGAACCATAGAATTAAACTGAAAACAAATACTAGATAAATTACATTGCAAGGATAAAATTACACATCCCTTTATTATTTAACAAAGGTGCTTTATAAAGTAATAATAACTGATTAGAAGATATGTATCAATTAATATTAGTAATATATTCCAAGTTTGTTTACCAGCAATCAATTTGATTAAGAAATTTGTAGGCTTTTCTTCAAGGCATAACTCACACTATAAACCCAAAGCTGGTGAAGCCAAGGTTTTTTTTATTTGCCTGTGACAACCATCTGTTTCCTCATAAAACATTGCATGACAAATTGAAAATGCCCATTCATGGAGATGACAAGGACGTTGTGCTCTCTCTGATAAGAATGATCTATGCAGATCTCAAGTGCTGCAGACTTGCTACATCCATTTATTTTTGACATTCTTGGACAGATTTTTATACAACCCAAAACAATTAACTATATGATCTGCATCTGTTTAATACCGCAAATGTTTGTGAGTACAGCCAGCCATTGAGAGTCTTGCTGGTACCAGATGCAATATGAATCCTTCAGGCCAGCTTTTTAACAGGAAAAAAATCTATTCCATCAGAAACTTCCAAGAGCTTGCTTAAATTGAAAAGCTAATATTAAACAAGCCACACATCTCTTAATGTTCACTCTATCAGTTAGTGTAAAATAGAGCTTGAATGCCCGCTGATGTCCTTGCTTTAATGACAGGCTAGTAGTGATAAGGGAAGTAATCATAAACAAAAAAGCATCAAAGAACACCAGACATTGTTTAGAGGCAAAGCTCAGAGACTGGAATTCTATTTTACTAATTAAGACCTTGAGTTGCCCGCACTGCTTTACAACCATATCCAGATAATGTGATGAAGGCAACATGATTGTCTACGAATACATCACTGTTCTTAAGGAGGGAAATTGCCAATTTTTTTTAATTTATTTATTTATTTATTTATTTATTTGTTTGTTTGTTTGTTTGTTTGTTTGTTTAACCAAATATAACTGCGAATGAGTAAGGCTTGTGTTACAGATTGCCTTTATAGTGTGGAGTCTTCATAGTACATAGCATAGATTTCTTTAGAAGAGCAATATAAAGAGGTTGAATGAACCTTTCACCTGGGAAAAGGCAGGTGCCTGCTTTAGAGGTCCACATGATGCGAGCAGACATCTTAGCTACCAGAGTAAATGAAAAGTATGTACTTGCAGGAGATTATGTGTAAAACTGTCTAGGTGGCTTCCACACACTGGGTGATCTAATACAGCACACTGTTTCCTTTTGGCAAAAAAAAAAAACTGCGGAAATAAGCCAAGCAGCATACCATCTATCACTAGCTCCCAGCCAGCTGAAACTCAGATGATGATGAACTATCATTGACCTCAGAATGGTGCAGGATCAGATGGATATTTAAGCAGTGTTAGTTAAACATAAATTCACCATATTATCTAATTCATTCATCCATCTTCTAAAACCGCTTATTCGCTAACTTGGGGTCACAGGGTCTGCTGGAGCTTATCCAAGCACACATAGGGCGAAAGGCAGAGGTACACCATACACAGATCGCTAGTTTATCGCAGTGCCACATATAGACAAACAACCAACACACTCACTACTATGGCCAATTTAGAGTCAGTACGGAGTACCTGGAGGAAACCCACATAAGCGCACAGAGAACATACAAACTCAGCAGAGAGACACTATGCCCAGGAATCTTCCGGTTGTGTGGTGAACGTGATAACCACTATGCCACCGCGCCGCCTATTATCCAATTGATTTTCATAGTGGTTAATGGTGACATTGCAATTGTACCCACAATGCAATATTGATGCTCATTGATGCTCATAAAGCTATAAAGACACAAAAATTGATGACTAGCTACTACAATACAATGCCATTTACCGATGAGGCAACCTAATGGAACAGTTAGTAACAGTTAACACACTGCTGTAGTTAAGTTCATATGTAAGGGTAAACGAGTACATCAACACAGCAAAATCGACTAATACCATATTCATACCTGTCCAAAAGAAAAACTGGAAACATGATGCCATCTTTTAGACCCCTTGAGTCCTGCAGTAGATTACAGCTTTTTCTCAATTTAATACCATAATTAACTGAGAAATAAAAGTGAAAAAATAAGAAATAAATTTTTACAATTTTTTTAACAGTTACATCTTTTTGTTGCTGATGGTACTTCTGAAATAGAAGACGATATTTGTTTTTAATTCTTTTTCATGGGTGTCAAAAAATAATAAGGATATTTCTATGTAAAACATTAGACATTATGTATTAGTAATTATACTCTTTGAAATTTTATATATACTGATATGTTGAGTTTTGTGAAATTTATTCTATGAAATGCCATTGCGGTCATTTTTTCTATAAAAAAAATGCCATTGAAAACCACTATGCCACCGCACCGCCCAACTGGTAACTTCTAACAGGGAATTCCATAAATCCAATTTTAGGGACAAATTAGCATGCAAGCTGTAAAATATTTTTCTTTCTCTCTAAGAAACCAGTTAGCATTTGTTCTTGTTTGTATGTTGTGCGTGTTGTATGCATATGTGTGTGTGTGTGTCTGTGACTCAGCATTTCATGATAAATTAACACTTGGTCTTGGCATTCTGTTAATATAGTGGAAGGTATGAAAATTGGATGTACCTGTTAATATTGGTTTTGACTAACGATCCCTCCTGTTAGTCATGCACAAAAGCAGACTAATGAGGGTGGCGCCTGGTTATTAATGAGGAAATACAATGTTTATCATGCATCGTGTTGGCTGTAAATGAATGAGTGTGAAATGTGATCTATTTGGCTGTAATTGAGGAACAGCTATCCTCTGATTGCTTTTTTACAGTTTGAAGGAGGGGGCCATGAAAAGAATAGTACTGATTAGCTTCTCTGCAGCATAGTGGCTACGAGGTCATGCCTTTATTTTACTGTTCATTCATAAGTTCCTCATCCTCCATGCTTAATGTGATCAACAATCACATTGGATTCAGAGAGTTAATTAAGACACTTAAGACTTATCTCTGTGTCAATCCATGTTATTTATTTTCTTATCAGCGCAAATCTATACCAGTACACCTCAGCAGGTATTATAGGGATCCTTTAAAAGATGTTCACATAGGGCTGTGTGGAGGCAGATTGGGTATGGCGTTAATCTAAATTAGATAAATCTATTGGTGTAATGAAAATGCTTTTGCAATTCTATGTAATCAATACAAATATACATTTATATTTACAGCATTTGGTGGACAGCCTTATTTAGAGCATCTTTTATGTTTTTTCTTTTATGTTTATCTTCCAGTTAGCGTTCCAACATTTTAACCATAGCACTACTATTTCCCTAAATTAGTTTTAATATTGTGAAAATTTGCTAGAGATGACATTTGTTCTGTTCTGAAGCTCTGTGTAGAAATGTACGTCCTTGTGGCACAGACACTGAAGTAAAAACCATGTTGCAACGAACATCTTTAAATTCAGAGTGGTCAGATAGCAAAGAGTAAAAAAACAAGTCTTTAGAAGCTAGCTAAATAGCATACTGGAAGTAGCACAGGAAAATATTCAGCCTACATTTGGGAGTAGGAGTCATCAATAATCACAGTCCATGACTGTTGGGTCCCTGAGCAAAACTATCAAGCCTTCCTGCTACACCATAGCTGAACCTGCATTCTGACCCCAACCTTTAAGGTTGGGTATGCAAATTAAAACATTTCACTAAATATAGTTCACTGTATAATTGTTCAATGTATAATTGTTGTATATAATTGTATAATTGTATATATTGTTCACAGTTTAATTTATTAATTAATTCATTCATCTTCTATACCCGCCTATTTCTTCGGGGTCATGGAGGTCTGCTGGAGCCTATCCCAGCGCACATGGGGCGAAAGGCAGGGGGTACACC
>JAOTQW010000004.1:9827407-9837869 GCA_026260075.1 Sisor rabdophorus | reverse complement strand
CCGTGACCCCGGATTCGGGAATAAGCGGGTAAAGAAGATGAATGAATGAATAAATGAATACATTTTACACAACTTAGCAATTAGGGGTGAAGGACTTTGCTCAGGGGTTCAACATTGGCAACTTTTTAACACCTTAACCACTGTGCAACCATCCTGCCAGGCATCAACAAAGATCTAAATTTTCCAACGAAGATCAAAATGTTTGATGTAAATAAAAATGTTTTTATGTAAATATTGACCAACGCCCTAACCTGTATTTGTTTTTATGATAAAATAATTTTATTAATAAAAGAAGAGTTTGCGTGTTCGTCCCACGCTTGTGGGTAAACCGGTTTCCTTCCACAGTCCAAAAACATGTGCATTAGGTTGATTGCCCATGTGAGTGATTCTAAAATTGCCCATGTGAGTGTGTGCGGTTGGTTCTGTGTGTGGCGCTGCCTTTTGGCCAATGTGCGCTGGGATAGTCTTTAGCAGACCACTGTGACCCCCAAAAATTTGGGAATAAGTGTGCATAGAACATGAATTAATTAATGTTTTAGCTATTGGCACAATTCCAGGAACTTCTAATTCCCTGTGTGTATTAAATGTTTATTTCAGTTAGATTTTCTTTACAGAGGATGCAAAATGACCCAACCCTGAGGAAACTTGTTTAAGGCCTCATGTTACCCTAAGAGAACTGCCCAAGTGTGCGACTAAATGTCATAGCTCCTTCATCCACATTTGCCATCTGCCAAAAGATTGCATGGTGCTGAAAGTTCTGACCGGCCATAGCATTTGAGCATCTTGTTCCCAGTGAGATGTGACTTTGACCTCTAAAATGTAGCAGAAAGTAAGAACTACCAGGTGCCATGTGGCAAGATGTCAATAGAAGCAAGTGGGCATCAGGCCACAGAAGAAGACAATGATGCTGAACTAGTATCATGTTTTAGGAATAAAATGCATCTACATTATATCCCTAATACAAAAATTTTGTCCCACAAACATTCTATATAAGGTGTACTAAACTAAAAGTCCACATGTACAAACCTTTCTGATGCACACATTCAGTCTCAACCTTAAGTCCAGAAAACAAATATATATATAGACTATATATCTTTTAAAAGTGAATAAATAATATACAGAATTTTTTTTTAATAAAATAAATATCTTACGCATGTAATAATATTTGGAAGTCATTGCAAAATATTCAGATCAAGAAATTCAGCAGACCTTTCAAGGCAATGCCACTAAAAATACAAAACGTATTAGTAGAGACATGGCTGCTCTTGACAACTTGCCCAACAAGTCCCTCTTGCACCATACTCACTTGGAATTCTGGTGCACCTCATTTCACAGCTGTTAAACATATCCATCTGTTTTCTTTAGACAGAGGCAACCTCGCCGTAAGAAAACCGGTAAGCAGACCATCTACAACGGCAGTTGGTCTCTGCCGAGAGGAGCAGTACTAATGTTGAAATCTATGGCAGAGACGAATGCCTGATTGTAGCTTCATCCATCTGTTGATACCCCGTTCCTGTCCCCTCACAGCAGCTGCTGTCAGCAAGCAAAATGAATGCAGCACTGGGCCCAGGAATAAGGGTGGCCAGGGTGACAGGAAGCCCCAAGCTTGGAGATAACTCCCACAGGCTCTGGGCTGTAAATTACAAAATCTACACGTGAAACCTGTATTCGGCTTAAATTTCCCAGCTAGGGTGCTGGTATAGTAAATAAAAACACATCTTTTAAATAATGTCATCGAGAGAAAGCATTGATCATTGGACTTCTTAAGGATGAGCAAGTCCCTGAGGTATCAAAGTTCATGCTTAGGTTTGGCCATTTTTATCAAAACCCACACAGCATTGTCTAAAAGGTAATAGTTTACTAATCTAAAAGAAAATGTTATTTAAGATTGACACACAAGACAATGGTTCTCTTGAGGCAGAAAGCCTTGTCTTATCATTCGTTTCGTTTGACCCCTACCAAAAAGGCCAGTTGACTTAACATTAAACTGCCATTTCAGATAAAGTCAGCCATGTCTTATCTAAAGCGCTACATCCAGGCAATTAAAGCATTCTGGGTAGTGGTAATAGTTCGGACAGCTTACATTTCATATGCCAAATCTTATCAACAAAGCACAGCTAATCATCTATGCAATGGGGTTTGACTGTTATATTATTGTAAAGTATGTGCCCTTGAAAAAGCAGCAATATCAGTGATGGAATAACTAGAACAATTTTAAAATAGCAACAGTGTCGTTAATGTGACTTATTAGCATGTTAACATTTTCTAATGTGACCAGTCACCTTGCCTTTCATTAATGCCATGAGTTTTTCTTTGTTATGAATTGTCCATAACAAAGTGCAGTTTATATCATTTATTTGTCAAAATGGCAATTTGTTTCTTTTTTTTAACCAATACCAGTTTTTGTACTTTCATGGATGAACCTGCGGCGTACCAATACTGTAGATATTATGCAGCCAAATATTTATGCAAAATCTTTAAAATCAAGGCAAAAAAAATTCAGCAATTGATGATGAATTGAAAAGTCAGTAAACAAAGGGGGAATACATGTCTTGTATGACTTTTGCTTACACACTGACAGGACACATGCTCCTTTGCTGAACATAAGCAGTAAAACAATCCCTGTTTACATGAAGTCAGCACTATGGCTAGAACAGCATTTAACATCTTGGCACAGAAAACTTTTATTCTTAATCTGCCACCATCAAGATAGATAAAGCTATACTTTTTCTATAGAGGTAAATGATTATCTGCAGGATTTGTGTGTTTTTCACATTGATATAAAGCAGTTTTCTCTGATACTATCGAAATAATACAAGCTCAAGCAAGTCTGTGATATAAATCAAGAAAATGAGATCTGGATTAAGAGCTGGGGAAGATCATATGATCATAAAGATTTTCGCTTAGACCAAAATCATCTGATCCTGGGCCTTGAAAGTCAGGGTTACCTTGCTGTCTATAGAAGACCTCAGATTGCATCCAAAATTTCTTAAATTGTCTTTAGAAGAGTAAAGTAGATCTTATGGGATTAAAACAAAATGAAGGTACGTAATTTATGCCAGAATTTACATTTTTCTGTAACCTTGCCAATTAACAACTTATTCAAATCAGTTTTCTGGATAGATGGTATTAAATGATTAAATGATGATGGTCTTTAAATGATTCTATAACCTTTAGAACACATTAATATAGAGAAATGTAGTCAACAGAGCTTTTTATATCAAAAAGCAATAATCTGCATATTGACATTAATTAGGCTCATGTTTAAATTGGATTCTACTTATTTTACTAGAAATTCATATTGATGATGCTGATTACTATAATACACTCAGACTCTTAAGCTATAACGCTTTCGAATTGTGCAGTAATGTAATTTTTCTTTTCACTGTAGCTTTGCACTGTTGTGTTAACCTGACACAAATTCAAAATTCTATTTGGGACACAAATGTAAAAGAAGAAACATATTTCTATTTCTCTACATCCCATACTGTATAATTTAGTTTGTCGCTCAAAAGTAAAAATATGAAGGTGCCAGACATATACTGTTTCCCACCTTGCACCACAATTTTATTTTCAGCACTTACTAAAGTGTACATGTGGCCGAATATTAAGTTACATAGTTTTAATCTTGTGCTTACCTAGGTATTCAACTCATAAGAATCTTTGCAAAACAACAGTTATAAAACAATGTTGCGATTATGTTTTTCAGGAGTTAACTCTAAATGATAAAAATTGGGTCAAGTTCGTTATTGTTCATCAGTTGTTACTAACCAACCTGTCTAGGTGAAGGTTACATCCAGAAGGTAGTCTTGCCTAAAGTATCTTAGCTCTTATTAAGCAGTTTCATTATAACATTTACTTATATAACATTTATATAACTTTAAGGATGCTACGTATATAACTGGGCTTAAATTACAAAGGTTTAGTGATGCTGTTATTCATGCTGTTAAAAAGAAACTACAAGTGGATCTACAATTTGATACTAAATTTCTTCCTAGGAAAATATCTTATGTCTGTAAAAATGACAATAATTTGCAGTATCACATGTGAAACAACCATGGCTATGTTTATCTGAAGTGCAAAAAGAAAAAACAAACCAACTACCACTTACCTAGAACACCAAGCCGGTAGTTTAGGGTTATAACAATAACATTGCCATAACTGGCCAAGATGCTGCCATCAAACATATTTCCTGTGCCTTCCATATATGAACCGCCATGGATAAAAACCATCACTGGCTTGGGACTTCCACTCTCACGGATGTCTAAAAGGAAAGCAAGGGAAAAAAATAATTAAAGGTCAAATTTCAACTGGCAGCTATATATTCAATTCGGATTGAGGCTGCCTTCATTTTAAGGTCTAATTGGCCACATTTGGCTATAATATTAAATGGGCTCTGATAAATTTAAATAGATATTGATCCTTAATTTCCAAAGCAACATGTCACATTTGTTGTAACTGGACAGAAAATACATAAAAAAAATTCTAAATATATTTTTGGTCTTTTGCCCATTTTTTATTAAATTGTTTTTTCTGTAGTGTGAATTTAATTTGATACTTTCTTGATCAAGTTAAGCAAATAAGTCAACCACAGATACGCAAGAAACATACTTCAAAATCAAACCAAAAAAGCTAATTATTCTGATTGATTATGACTTAATGCTAGTGTTTAATTTATAGAACTATTATAGCTAATGTTACTCCATTTCACATCTTTTTCTATTATGAATGCATGGTTTCGTGCTTAGTCCTTTTAGAGCACTTTTAGTCTACGTGGGAAGCAACTTCAAAATGAGACCGATTTTTGCAATAGCTTTCATCTTGTAAGGAGACTGCTATTACACCACGGGTGCAATGTATCCACATAAATCTCGGATAATTGATAGAAGTTCTGTGTTCAGGGACACGTCTCAGGGAGGCCCCTTAACAAAGTGGAGAACAAATGAAAAAAGCAATTATTTTGCCCCAAAATATTTTCTCTAGGCCTTAGAGACAAGGGGCTCTCAATGTGTCCTGATACACACTACTTTTTTCAGTCAGACATATATTATTTTTCTATATGAAAGGGTGCATCTGTAGCACTTGATGTAATGTGACTGTTCTTTGTTATCTTTCAACTAACAGTTCCAGTGCCTGATTTATTTTGTTTATTTATTATGTTTCTAAATAAAAACAGAGAAATACGTTTTATAGACTGGATTATATTTCAGTTGTATTTGTCATAATTTTACTTTTTTGAATATCCTACCTTAGAAGTTTATGCTTGGTCAGCTAAAGTTTATGCTTGGTCAGCTCAAAGACCCAACAGTGGCAGACATGAAGGCAATGGGGCTTAAATGCAGGTTTTCCTGGTCACTTTAACCATTTGAGCCACTATTGCCCCTTAGTCTAGATTAGTTTATGTTAACTAACAGGGACCCTGGAAAATCTTACAGTGTGTTATAGTGTCTTTTTATTTTTTTAGTTATTTTAATGAAATAATACTAAACTACAGCAGCAAAGGACACAAAAAAATAGTTGCAGTTGTATTTTGCAAATAAAAATCTATATGCAAAAACACTTTCTGAACAGTTTTTTGGCATTAAAAAACTAAAAAATATCTTGCTTGCATTTTTGTTACTTACTAATCTTACTAAACCAAAGAATTGAATAAACATAAATTAGCAAAAAAAACTTGTGCTTGCTGAGCTTTTTATAATGTATTTTTTTAAGTTCTTTAGCTATGACAGTTGCTCACTACAGCTGTCACCATACAGTGTTTATACACTGCAAAAAAACATGTTTATTAGTAAATGCACAGATTACTTTCGATAAACAAATGGCAGTTTTCTCCAGACTAAATTATTTATGTGAGAAACTTTTTTTTAGTATGTATCAAGCAAGTATCCTGAAGAAAAACCTATCCACAAAGAATATGTGTACTATGGACTAAATCCATATTGTCCAAATGCACATCCAGTCAAGTCTAGCAGATTATGCAGGATATCCAAGCCATCAGGCTGCTTCGCTAGAAAACGGAAAGACAACATAACTCATAAGAATCAGGTAGCTGGAAATGTTCTTGCGGAACTGAAATTGTGGGTGATCTTCTTTGCAGCTTTACTGGTTTAAACTTTAGGGCAAGGAAACATATTGTCGACTTATTTATTCAAGTTGTATAACTGCATTTGGCAAAGCGTATTGTATAGAGGACTTAAGAGGATTATTTTTGTGAGCTCAGAATTTTTAATGAAGATAATAGGCAGTTTCTTGGCACGGTTCTCGCTGCATATTTTTGCTAATCTTATGATGTGTGGATCAATGAAAGCTTTTATCCTGGTTTTAGTTCCCACTAATTGATGCTTATTTTTCTTGATTATACAAAATATCGCCTTGGTTGACTTTGTGGGCCAACATACACTATTATCAAGTTCTTGAAGCAGCTCGGCCAGTAGTTTCAGCACAGGGACAGAAATCTCCATGAAATGGATATTTTTTTGTGTACCCATCAACAAAATATTGCTGCTATTTTTAATTAATCTTCAGTCATGTTTGGGAGAAAGAGCCTGCAACTGGAATTGCACACCATACGATTGTATATAGTAAACAAAAAGGAGTATGCCAGGTGAGCAAGTTCCAATGCTCAGTATGGAAAAACAGTAGGACAAAGGTTCCTGGAAGTCCTCCTCCTTTCACCCTGATATTAAACTCTGCATATGAAGAGACTGCATTGCACATTTATGCCACATCCACAAATTACGCCAGTAGAGACGAAAATGTAAGAACAAATTGTCTAGTAGCTTCGTGATATTAGTTAAACCGCTAATGTCACATGGACTACCTCATCCATCATCTTAGTACTTTCCAGGCCCCTGATCATGCTTGTATATAGAATGTAATAGTCAAGGGTCTAGTTGATTAGTCAAATTCGGAAAATGGCGGAAAGCAATGACTTTTCAATTTGCTTAAATTAGCTTTTAGTTATATAAATAAACTTGTTCCTTCTGTATAAATGGCCCTGGTTTATCCTTATTTAAGTAAATATTATTTAACAAGGCTGTATATTATTATTGCACCAACATTTTTTCGCCATGCTTTACTAAAACAATTGTCTGTTTGCGTTAGTGATAGGAGCGAAGGAAGATGACATTTAAGACATAAAAGGATTTAATTAAATATCATCAAATGTAAACTGGTCATTAAAGTCATTTAAATATGTATCGATACCAGATGATACACAAACACAAAAAATAAAAACTCTAAACTCTAAAGATGAAATACCTATGAGTAAACAATGAAAAGTATGATGTTTAAAACTATATTAATAGTAACAATAAATGCATGAAGAATGACAACCTGGTTTAAGACAGGGTTATTATTTGAAATAATATTCAATGTGGGCAAAATATTTCTGGGTTTACTATTTTTGTCTATCTATTTATTAATATTATAAAACAACATGTTGCATAGGAAAGAGCTTGTTTTAGCAACCCCATCGATTGTCTAGTGTCAAAACATTTGATTGGCTCGTAAAACATAGTTAAAAAAAATCATGCAAAAAAGGTGTCAAGATTTCGTATTATGGTTATTAGTTTTCTTTTTTGTTGGTTTTTCAGTGGGATGCAACATGGAAAAATAAAAAGGAAATTAAAGAAAAATATTCAAGCCAAACCTATGAAAGGTTAACAATTACAGTACATGTCTGGAATGGCAAGAGACATGTGACATACTTGTAGAACATCAAGCAAAAAAGACAAATCACATCCAGCAAAAACACTAGGAAGTAAAAAAAAAACATCTCCACTCGTGAAAAAAGGACAAGAAATTTAAGAAAAAAGGAAGAAAAAAATTGGAGGGTTTCGTTGTCATGCATATCAGTTTGGCTTCAAAAAATACCTTCATCCTCTGCACCGTCATTATCACCTAAATCATCATTCTGTTTCTTTGTAAGAGGACCTAGGATAAAAAAAAAATGGAGAAGATGGAGAAAACAGAAAATAGAAGAACAACACAGGCCTGAAAGGCCTCAAAAAGAGTGGCAGAGATACAGTGAGCTTGAATTGATAGCCTCGATTACATTACAGAGCAAGAAAAAAGGGCTATTGACCATCTAAGCAATCAAATGTTTAAACATATCTGTACAAAAGAATCAGATAGTCAATTAAACAAATGATACTAAAAAGCAAAATACTGTTTTGGAGAATTGGATACAAAAAAATTGCAAAAAAACCTATTATTAATTATTATGTTATTAATTATTTAGTTTCCTTATTACTTGTGTTTATCTGAGGAATAAAAACACTAAGTAGGATAAAAATCATGTGGAGCATCATTAAAATAAAGCATTAGTGGTGTAAAAAATAACAGCCGAATAATTATATACAGAAAATATCAAATAAGTAAAAGCTGAGTAACAAAAAAAAAACCAGGTAAATATTGAGCATTGAATATAGTTTGTCTCAAAAATATATTTTTTATAACAGCTTATATAATATTGTATACTAATATTGTATAACGCTTATATATAATATTGAACATTTGAAGAATAGCAGCAAATTCAGGAAATGGCTACAACCATGTGGATAGGAATAGAAACAAGCCTGGACCTCAGCATTTACTTTTTTGCTATGCAGTCACACAAATGGGCTGCCAGACACACTGCACACTAACATCCATCACTAACAGGCACATTTTATGATTTACACCACAGACATCATGACAGCGCTCACTCATACACAGCCAGTTCTAAAAAAACATAGTTCATGCACAGGCACAGAGCACATGCAAGTAACTGGTCATGTGTGAAAAGTGAGGCTGGAGAAAATGATCATGTGTTCAATTCATCACACTGAGCTACTGTACACGCTTAAGGACGGAAGGACGAAAGTAATAGAGAAAGAGAGAGAGCAGTGGCTTGTCTGTCCTTTTCTTTTGATGAAATCTGGTCTTTCTAATTCTTTTTTTTCAATGCAGACTGTGGAGAAACAGCAGGAGTTAAGAAAAAAAATCTATGTTAATGACAAAGTTGTTCCTCTGTAGCTTGGAAAATACATTGCTCTAAAAAATATGTATGAACATCTAATTATGATTTGAAGGGGACAAACCTCAGACAAAATGACAAACAAAATCGGCAATCTGCTATAAGGCTGTGAACTTAAATGATGGAACTGTATTATAAATTAACGTTTGTTAACACATCAGTTTGGGGACCAGTTCTGAATATTAAATATTTGCTTATTAGTATTAACGCTATTATAACTTGTTATTGAGTAGTACTCATTTATCTCATTAAGGCCTTTGGGCAGATGCCCTTATCCAGATCGACTTACTGAGCAATTAGGAGTTATGCAGCCTTCTCAAAGGCCAACAGTGGCAAGGATGGCTTTTAAAGTAAAATCCTTATGTAATTCAGATTTACCACCAACAGAATAATACATTCAACAGGTGTTACTGCACTCCTTTTTTTTATTCAACTCAATTCAATAAGACATCAAAATGACAAAACGGTTAAAAAAGTCGTCTGTTATTTTAATATTCTTTAGTGTTCTCTTGACAATTTATTTCTACAGTCAAGCAAAAATAATGAAGTAATTAAGAATTAAGAAAAATACATACATTTCAAATATCAAAAAACCTCTACAATGGTAGTGAGAGTCAATCCAAGCCGCATTGAATAGCTAAGGCCTGCCCAGGATGACAGATGGCTGACAGGAAAAGCAAGCAGTGACGTTTCGTTTTGAGCCATGTCATGTTTGGGAGGGTCTCAGGCAAAACTCTTGAAAATGTTTTATACAGTCTATTCATGAAACTTGCATACTTTTAAGAATACAGAATTGAATTACTCAATGCCACTGATGTAAACACGAAAGCTTATATAAATCAAATGACTTTGTGTTCTTTCTAGCTGGACAGTTAAATAATGTGACACACATCGAAAACTCCTGTCCACTTTAACCAATTAGAAGATAACCCTCAAACTCAAGAAAGTTCCAGCTAATTGTGCCGTATGCATTAGATATTAGGCCAGCGGTCCAGGTGTTGTGATTTTGGATCCTGTTATCCTACACATTACTAAAATTAACTACAGTCTAATCAATTATTAATAAACTGCAAATTAAGAGTTTATTTGGACAGAGGATACAGAATATAGTTTGTTGTGAGAATGTCAAGTGTGATCCAATATTAAGAATTTTAAAAAATCATTTTTGTAAGTGAGAAGAAGCAGAAAGCAAACACTTGATTTGTCTACATTATGTTGTAACTACTTAAAGTAAGCTGATTATTAAAGTAGTATTATTGTTGAATAGCTAATTTGTCTTGTCATGGGCTGTTTACTTTAGCTAAATAACTTAGGATCTTCCTCTTCTTCTCCTTTCCGCTGCTTCCATTTAGGGGTCGCCACAGCAAATCACCTGTCTCCACCTAGCTCTATTTTCTATATCCTTCTCACTCACACCCACTAACTTCATGTCTTCATTTATCG
>JAOTQW010000004.1:9802058-9818623 GCA_026260075.1 Sisor rabdophorus | reverse complement strand
GGTTGATTGGTTGATTGATTGATTGATTGATTGATTGATTGATTGATTGATTGATGCTGTGGTTCCAAAATGAGCTGCTGGGCAGTGCAAAAAAAAAACGATTCCAGCATCAGCAGGACGGTAAACAGTCTAATTGGCCACCACATTCAATTTCTCTATCATTTTAATTTCAAAGAGACTCAAATTATCAAGCAGCCGGGATGAAAGGATTTGAGGGGAAAAAAAGTACTCAGTACAGAATCCTCACAGCTCAGGCTACTAGTAGGCTAAATTATCCAATGTCTTTTACTGTTAAACATTCTCAAACACTGCCTGCCTTTTCCCGTATGTTTAAATTCTTTGATATATGCTACGAAATTTCATTTTTAATTAATATTTCATTCCAACTTCATCTGATCTTGTGCGGCTTTGCAAAAAGAAAATCCAGCCTGTAGTTGCATTCCCTAAGAAAACACACAGCTTTAAGCTTAATATCCTTATCCTGCTTTTTATGTAGTTTGGTCAAGAACAAGAAAATTACACGTATGATGTCTGGCACTCAGTGGTTAAGATGTTGGACTGCTGTTTGGAGGATAGCCGGTTTGATACTGAGCCCCATCATGCTGACACTGGTTGGAAAAATTTTGGTTACTCTGCATAAGAGCGTCTGCCAAATGCCAGAAATTATAGTAATTTATTCACAATATAACCATACTGATCAACTTAAATCAAGGAAATGACTCCAGGGTCAATGTAAAGCTTCATGTTTACTAAAAAGATTACTATTATAATCAGCATTTAAAAAGGCCATTTTTAGGCAAAAAAACTGTTATATATGGAGAGGCCAGTAAGAAGAACGTACTTTTAAGCTTTTAAGCAAAATACAGGCCTCGAAATCAGTATTTTTTCTGATGATTGTTTGGCTTTAAACACCCAATGAATATTACATCTATTAACAATTGAAGTAATTATTAACAAAAACATTATCACGTTTCAATATTTGTAGACATGTTTGTAGAACATGTCTGCATATTCCATTTAAACAAGTCCAAGAAAGCAAAGAAAGAAAAAAAAATCAATGAGCACATGTTTAGATGATTCAATTAAATGAGAACCCAAGCATTGCTAATTGATCTTTGCTCCTGTAAAGTTAATGAGAAGCTCTGTATAGTAAACAGATTGGACTTTTGCTTATTTGCTGAATCTGTTAACATGCAAAGTGACAATATTTGAAGGAGGCTGCCAAAAAACAAGAATAGCAATAAATCCACATAGTCCAGCCATGTACCAGAAGATAACTGTAAACTTGCACACTATTTGCAGCCATATAGTTAAAGATAGTACTGCTGAGAATAGGGATTAAGTAGTTTAATGTAACGCAAAATAACATAGAGATGAATTTATCTAATATCATCTGTTGTACGGCTGCTGCAGTCAAACAGACAAATGGAATGCAGGTGACCATATTAGCACTTTTCACATTGAGTCATTTTAAACCTGTATAAAATAAAACGCTGGTTTATTCAATTTAGTCTTTCACAACGCTGTTAATTTAAAATGTGGTTAGCCAATAATCCTGACTATGCATAGTCTGTTTCAAACTGTTTAGTTCTATTCACATTTACATTTCTGCTATTTGGCAGATGTGCTTATTTAAATTTGCATTTTTTTTAGTGAGCAGTTGAATATTAATAGCCTTGGTCAGGGGTCCAGCAGTAACAGCTTTTTGGTGCTGGAAATTGAAACCTTGATCTTCTTTTCAGCTACCACCTCCATTTAATTGTCTTGCATATTATTATTGTCAGCAACCATGATTGGCCAATACAGAGCACGACAGGTTTAAATAACAATGAGTGCTGACTGCCACTGTTGCACCCAGAGTTTAATTAAGCTCAGCGCTTTTTCGGTCCCACCGCCATCTCTTCTGTTTTGCTACTGTCTTCTTTGATAAATAAAAGCTAAAGTTGTCTAGAATGACCCTAAGCACAGAGCCTCTGAGCTCCATTATGACATTCAGCACAATGTCCTTATCTTAACACTACTATATTTATATATATATATTTACAGCATTTTGACAGATGCTCTTTTCTAGAGCGACTTACAACTGAGCAAATGGAGGCTTGTTCAGGAGCCCACAGTGGTGCTGGGCATAGAACCCTGGTCTTTCTGGTATCAGACCACTTTAACCGCTAGGCCACCCCTTCCCCTTCCTACTAAACACCTTTGGGATGAACTGGAATGCCAACTGCACCCCAGACCTCCTTATTTATTAGTGTCTGATCTCACTAATATTGTTGTAACAGAATGAATGTCACATTCAAGCTTTAAATTGCAGTGGAAAGTCTTACTAGAAGAGTGGAGCTTAACCAAATAAGATTTGATAAAATTTGTGATGTTTGTGATGCTTAGGTGACCACGAACTTTTGGCAATATAGTGCATATTAATTAAAAAAAGTTGTTTAGCAGTTTTGAGCCACACTTATTGTTATCCTTTATAGTTTACAAATTATATAAGCTTTCACATGGTTGATAAATAGTTATGCAAATATTATTACATTATTCCTTTTCTATAAGCTGTGGACTTTAATCTAGTTTAAAGTCCACAGCTTAACTGTTTACTCCATACAGGTTTACCGCCACACTGTGTCACTTGTGTCTAAGAGCTTGTTTCATAATTAAAAAGGTGATATTAAACAGGAAACTATTTATTTTTTATTATTATTTTTAAAATTATATATTTTATCTATTTAATATTTCAGCCCTGTTCTAATTATCATGAAGCCATTTGGTAATACCAGCTCAACATTATATAGAATAATATGCTTGTTTAGTATCACTGCATCAAAAAACCAAAGTAAAACAAGAAGCTTATCTTTTTGATTGTTATAAAGTTTTTTTTTCATTTTTGATGTAAAATGTTCCTCTACCCAAGATACAATGATAATCTGAAATAGGACTAATGTAACTTTAGTTTTACAATATTTTATTTGGATTTAAGCATGAATAGCAAAGTCAGAATTTGGATCCAAAAGGATAAATCATTGGACTTGACCAGCCTTGTGTCACCAATTCAGGCTGGTGGTGAGCCAAAGGGTGCAGATGCTCCAAACGCTTTCTTATTTGTGTAACTGGAATTTTGCCACTTCGCACAGCACAGGTTTGTGTAGACTTATATGAACACATACATACGGTACTACAATGTTAGCCAGACCTCTATTAGGCTAATCAGAATGATGGTGCCCACCCCACACACATACACACTTGTTTACAGGCAATGATTACAAAAATAACTCTCATCAGTCATGAATTTATTTTAAAGTTCCTACAGTAACAAAAATTACAGTGTGTCAGAAATAAAGAGGAACACACAGAGCTAAGAAAGAAAATAACTAAAATTAGGTCACTAAAAGTACCTAAAGAAAATAAATAGTGAAAAATGCTAATGTCTACATAAATAACTAAATAAAATAACAGTTTAAAAAAACAATGCCAAAAGGAGAAACAAAATAAGAATGTAACAATTCAGATGAATAAAGAAGTGAATTGTTCACCGAAAGCTTTAATTAGTATCAAAGTATGCTAAACCAAAGTCTACCCATTTATCTGTCCGACGCCCACTATTTCTTCCTGATGACTCGAAAAGTGCAGACCAATAAAAGACAAAAGGAAAATGGATATAGATTTTCTTGCACAAATGGCCGACGAGGATGATTAAGTAGTTCATCACGCAAAAATATAGAATTCTTCCCAGCGAGGAATCGACCTATCCTATAGATACATTAAAAAGCTGGCAGGAAATCGTTCAGCATACGGTCAATTATAGATTTTGTGGAGGACGTCGACCAATTGATCATCACTTCTCGCCGTGTTCACGGCTGCTGCTTGGCTTCTCAGACTGCAACAGAAAGCCCGCAGGCTGTAAATGTACTATCTAAAATGACCCAGTGCGAATTACGCATTACAGATTACTTTCCTCAGCTCGTTCACCTAACCAGTAACGCAGAGCTCCATATCCAGCAGCCATAATGTTAAGGTCATTAATATTCACTCGCTGACATTTTCGTTTTCTTAGGTTCTTAAGAATGTCATCTGACATCATGAGGTTCTTTTCACCCAAGCCACTGCTCATGATTCAGTTGTTGCCTTATCAGCCCATGCACAAAAAACTAATAAAAAGATATAGAATCTATTTAGATGCTAAACAGATGTAATTTCCAGTTTAGCTTAAGACTCAATGCCCTCATAATAAATTGATTACAATATACAGCTGGAGAGTTTGCATTTAATTCAGCTTTGTGTTTGAGAGATCAAAAGCACATAATGTCCTGTCATAATATTTCACTTTTTGGAGAAGTTGAGGTAAAAGATGAGCCATTTAAATGTTTCTTTAGTTGATCAGTATTACATTTACATTTTGTGGCATAATGCAAATTTCCTTTTTTGAGTGGTTAATTTTCTTTCTTCCTTTTTTTAATAATCCAGGTGAGCAGGTGAGGAGGCCCTGCTCAGAGGACATAGCAGTGGCAGCATGGTATGGGAATTTAACCTATAATCTACTGGTCAACCCACTAGCACCTTAACAACATCATTGTTATAAAAACCTCTCATCTATTTATTATAAAAAAAAGCTGTACATCTTAACATAGTAGCTTTAAATATTTGTCGACCAGCCATCTTTATACACTAACATAAAATAGTGTTGGAGAAACCAAGAAACTGTAAATCCTTAAGAGCTTTAAATCTTAAGTATTAAAAGATGAAAGTCTATTCACTTACATAACAGACACTAATGCACATATCCAATTGATCAATTCATTCATTTATCTTTTATACCTGCTTATTCCCTTATTCTGCTTCATAGCTTCTGCTACAGCCTATCCAAGCTCTCTAAAAGGCAAAAGGGAGTAAACCCTAAACAATTAACCAGCCCATTAGAGGGTCGCACACATACATACACACACACACACATACACAAACGCACTCATGCACACACAAGTTTAAAAACCTGTCCTGACGCTTATTACCTAACTTGGGGTCACACATAGGGCGAGAGGCATGGTAACACCCTGGACAAGTCGCCAATCCATCGCAGGGCCACACACACACACACTCATTCCTAGGGACAATTTAGAATCACCAGTCAACCTCATGTACATGTTTTTAGACTTGTGGGAGGAAACCGGAGTACCTGGAAGAAACCATGCAGAACATGAAGACTCACATAGAAAGACCCCTTGCCTGGAAATCGAACCCAGAACATTCTTGCTGTGAGACTACCGTGCTAACCACTACGCCACTGTGTAGATATTTAAACATATAAAAGTCAGCAATCATAACTTCAGTCAGTTACTATTAATTTGTTATAAACTACAATTATGTTATTCAAAAAGGAAACTAGTTTCAACGGTGCTGTCAGTCAGTCAATGTAGTAATTTACTGCATGTGCAGTTTCATAAGCTCTATAATTTCAACAGTTGTACAATTGGATGTGTCTGAAAAAAAGCTCTCAGATCAGTGTACTGTTGTATCTGAAAAATGATGCAACAGACTCTTGACATAAGAATGTGAATTGCTCTATTAGCGTGGGGAAGGGGTGGCCTAGTGGTTAAGGTGTTGGACTAATACCAGAAAGTCGGGGTTCGATTCCAAGCACCACCAAGCCACCACTGTGGGTTCCTGAGCATAGCCCTTAACCCCCAATTGCTCAGTTGTAAGTCGCTCTGGATAAGAGCATCTGCCAAATGCTTCAAATGTAAATGTATTAGTGTGCATGTTGGTTTATCAGTTTTCTTTTCATAAAAATTTATTTTCATTTTTTTTTTTTTGGTCAGCTCAAAGTTAAGTAACTGAAAAACTTCAAACTATTGGATTATTTCCAGTCAGAAGAAAAGCAGGCATGTAAGAAAATAGTAAAAAAACTAAGTAAGTTGTAGATTACTGGAGAAACATTAATTAATTCATTTATTCATTCATTCATCTTCTATATCCGCTTATTTTCTGGGGTCACGGGGGTCTTCTGGAGCCTATCCCAGCACACCTGGACAGGTCGCCAATCCATCGCAGGGCCACACACACAACCACACGCACTCACACTCCTATGGGCAATTTAGAATTACCAATCAAACTAATGCACATGGGATAAAACCGAAGTACCCAGAGGAAATCTATGCAAGGGCGGGGAGAACATGTCAACTCTGCACAGAAAGACCCCATGCCCGGGATTCAAACCTAGGAACTTTTTTGTTGTAAGAAACAAACTAGAGACACAAACCATTTCAATTATTCAGTTTAAGTTGGGGGCGGCGCTGTGGCATCGTGGTTAGCATGGTCGCCTTACAATAAGAAGGTCCTGGGTTCAATTTCCATGGGGTCTTTCTTGTGTTTTTTCTCTGCGCCTGTATGGGTTTTCTCCAGGTACTCCGGTTTCCTCCCATAGTACAAAAACATGTACATTAGGTTAATTGGTGACTATAAATTGCCTATTGGAGTGAATGTGAGTGTGTGGCGCTGCGATTCACTGGCAACCTCTTAGGGGTGTACCCCCTACCGCTCCCCCTTTGTGTGCAACAGCAAACTACACCATGATGCATTAAGTGATAGTAAGATTCTCATATCTCTTTTTCCGGAGCAGTTTACTATACATAATACCTAGTCACACATACAAAAAAAACATGCCACTGCTGACCAGATCTAAAGAACCTTACACATTAGCGCAAGTAAATTAGTATAATGCATTCCTAAATGTTTGATGAAAACTGAATAAAACACTCACAGACATATTTGTGACTTAGCTGATGTAACAGCAATTCCTTTTTTAGAGAAAGCTTCTTAATAGATTTTCAAGTGTTGCTGTTTGTATTTGTTCATTAATCCAACAGAATATCATTCACGAGACCAGACACAGATGTTTGGTAAAAGGCCTGTGTTTTAGTCAGTGGACCAGTTTATTCTAAAGGTGTTCAGTGAGGTTGAGGTCAAGAACAAAACGTCAAGGTCACACTTAGTAAACCATGTATTGATGAAGTTTACTTTTGCACATTGTCATGGTCAAAGATTGTTTGTTGTTTACATTAGTGCAATAATATAAAAATGACCCTACAGCAAACGAAGTTTAAAGTTTTATCTTTAGTAAGCTAATCTAATTTACTAGTTTTTTAGCTCAGAATACCACTTTTCCTTGCAGCCATGCTGACTTTCACTTAAATCGAGCAATGTAAAACGACACAATAAATAATGGTAAAGCAAGAATATTTGAATAAGTTAATTTTGTACCAGCTATTGATTTTTAAGTAATTTCGTAACTAGACTACATTCATGTTTGGAGGAAGAGCAGAAAAATTTTAAAGCCTTGTGTATCATTCAAATTGAATGTGCGGGAGCATTTTGGGTTCATATGCTAAACCATTAAGCATCTATCAGGAAGTTTATTGCTGAGCGTAAAATAAGAAGTCCGGTGCTACAGACACACCCACTCTATGAGATTCACTTAAGAGTGTGACCATAGATAATGCCAGAAACCAACTTTGGCCATTGGCCACTTTTTGGTTTTTAATCAGAAAGCTGTTATCCACAGCAGGTGACATAGTAACTGCTATGATGTCCTTATACACACGTTACACTTTTATGACTGAAGAGTGGATATTTCATATTAAAAAAAATTAAGATGGTGCTTTATTTTTGCTAAACTTGTAGGTGCCATATGGGTTTTTTTAAAATCAAAGTTATTTAAAGTACTTTTATTGTTATCATTTTGTATTATACTGTTATAAATGCAAATCTAATTATATGTGTCTTCTTTTTGCTGATTTAAAAAATGATCTGATCTAAAACTCAAAAACCGTAATGTGAGCCGAACCCATACTTACTCTGGCTTTCCATACAGTATATTTTTAAAATCTTAATAACTAGAATTTAAGACAGGCATACACTGTGTAAATTTAACCACAATTTTGTCGTCTTAGACAAATTTTTGAAATACTTATCCCAAAGATTCCTTTAATCTTATGATACAATCTATTGTTTTTGTTCTTTGGTTTAACGTTCACTGTCAGCATATTAATGGTGGACATTTTTCTTTTCAATTAACTTAGATTTTACTGTATTCTTACAGCGCATTGTCTTGTGCATCGACTGCCAAACCTGATCAAGCAATTAATAAGGCAACTTTAAACTAGCAGGGAAAATGTGGAAATGAGTCTGGTACATAGTAGAGCAAGAAATTAAACATATTGCATAAGCAAATTTAATAACAAACACAAATTATTTTTGTTGGCTGCTATCTTCTATTTAGCAAAATAATGCTGGTTACCTATGTCCTGGATTAATGACCTAAAACTGGAAGATCTTTTTGTGTGCATTAGTTTTTGATGCATTATGACTGTGTCCAGTGACATTAGGACAACTGGGATCCTACAGTACGACTTTTGGGATCATGTTTGTTCAGTCTGACAAGAAACATTTTTAATATAAATAAATATCACAATTTACCTTTAATTGTTAAAGGCCAGTACACGTCTATTTATAGAGCACTTAACTCCCTAGTCAAGTTGAGTCATAAATGTCACGGTGATCTCGTTTTAGCAAGCTTATGTGCGTAAACAAATATTCAGCACAACATATGTTTATGGTGACTCATAGCACTTCCATTTTTGGGATTGGCAGATACTAGTGACGGTTGATGAATTTTGACTCATCTCAACCTATGCGATGTGGCAGCTGTGGAAAGTGAGATGAGGAAGCGGCAAAAAAGATGATGTGACCGCTGGCAGCCTGACAGACATATTCTGTCCTCAACAGTTATTAAACACTCATTACTTTATACGGCACCAGCAGCAGAGCAGGTTAATGTTGAGTTGCCATGGCAGCGTACTGCACCGGCCCACTCACTTCGACTCTTTGCCTTTTTTTCTGTAATCAGGACAGATACAGTGTCTGCGTGGATGTGTGAATGAAAACGCAGTCAGTCTGTGCAACCATCCAAGACTGTTAGGCAAACTTAAGGCATCTTTATGCAAATGCACTTAATTGTATCAAAAACAGACAAGAAAAAGGAAACAGATTTAAGCGGCGGAAAGAAGAGAGAAAAAAATAAGAAATTAAGAGAACAAGAGTGAAGACAAAAACTTAAGGCAGAGACACAAAGACAATATCGCCTCTGTAAAGTTTTACTCATGACTGCAAATTGAAATTCAATTTCACTGGTTGAATATTTCAGAAATATATTAATAATTATAATAATGTGTTTAACATGCGGCACGGTGGCAAGTGCGTTACACCAAGGAGGATGGGGTTAGTTTTCCGGGTCTTTCGGAGTATGCATGTTCTCTCCGCACTTTCTGGGCTTCCTTCTGGTACTCCAGTTGCCTTAGACTGTCCAAAAACATGCACATTATATTAATTGGTGATTCTAAATTGCCCAAAGGAGTGAGTGTAAGGGTGTGTGGTTGTTCGTCTATGGGTGCCTATGCGATGGACTGGCGACCTGTCCAGGCTGTACCCCTGCCTTTCGCCCTATGTGTGCTGGGATAGTCTCCAGCAGACACCTGTAACCCCGGGTTAGGGAATAAGTAGGTATAGAGAATAAATGAATGAATAATGTGTTTATATACAAGTGTTTGTTTTGACAGTTAATAATTGCATAATCCAATTAAAGTTTTGACTAAAACAACTATGCATGGTGGAATCGGTCCAGTTTGAGGAAATCTAATCTCCAATTTGGTTCAGTGATTTTAGTCTTTCAATATTCATTTATCAAAGACTTTGTTACAAAGCCAAAAACATGAAGGGGCAATGCAGCGGTGTAGTGGTTAGCATGGTCGCCTCACAGCAGGAAGTTCCCAAGTTCAATTCCTGGGCTAGGTGTCTTTTCTCTAGGTTCTCAGGTTTCCTCCCACAGCCTGAAAACATGTACATTAGGCTGATTGGTGACTTTAAATTGCCTATAGGTGTGAATGTGATTGTGTATGGTTGTTTGTCCCTGGGGTGGACTGGTGACCTATCCTGCTATGTGTGGGCTGGGATAGGGTCCAGCAGATCCCTGTGACCCCAAGTTGGGGATAAGGTGGGTATAGAAGATGAATGAATGAATTCCTTTAACAAGCAGCTTTTTTAAAATTCACGAATTTGGGGAAACCTAAACTAATTGAATCAGTGATCCAATCAAAAGTATGACATTTGTGTTACACCAAGTGTAAAGATTCAAGACTCATGTTTAGATTTAAAAAACATTGTATATAAACATCACTGACAAAAATATTATTGCTGTATAATAAAGCTACTTTGGGATCATCTTTGATTTTTTTCATTCCCAAAAGATACAGTAATCAAAGGCATATTAATATTTTACTACTGGCTATGGGTGTATGTGCTAGATCAAATGTGTGGTGGGACTGCATGGCCTGAGGCTGTCAGTGTTTCTCTACATGCCAAAATACAGCTCCCTCTTGACCTAACAGAGCAGTCAAACAGGACAGCATAACCAAAAGCAAACTCTGAACAGACTCGAGTTACAGCAGTAACCTGATTTACACTTACTACAGAGGGGCAAAACGTATTTAATCAAAAAGATGAGAGAGGCCTTTAATTTTCATCATAGTTATACCTCTAAAAATTCAGAAAATGACATTGGAAAATAAGCATTTGGTCACCTACAAACAAGCAAGATTTCTGGCTCTCACAAACCTGTAAATTCTTCTGTAAGAGGCTTCTCCGTAAAAAGCATTTCAGGGTCCCAGAGTGACCTAGCCTGTAAATCTCAACCCCATAGAAAATCTTTGGAAAAAGTTGAAATTCTGTGTTGCTCAGCGACAGCCCCAAAACATTACTGCTCTAGAGGAGATCTGAATGGAGGAATGGGCCAAAATAACAGCAACAGTGTGTGAAAACCTTGTGAAGAAAATGTTTGACCTCTGTTATTGCAAACAAAGGGTATATCAAATATTGTTATTGACCAAATACCACCAATATCACCATAATTTGCAAATAAATTCTTTAAAAATCAGAAAATGTGATTTTCTGTCACTGATAGCTGAGTTATACCTATAATGAAAATTACAGGCCCCTCTCATCTTTTTAAGTAGTAGAACTTTTGCACAATTGGTGGCTGACTAAATACTTTTTTGCCCCACTAAATATGATACCAGGTTTATATGATAACACCTGACCACCCATATGTCAATATTCCTCAAATTGTTCCTATGATCCCTGACCTTAACTTCACTAAACATTGTTTAAATAAACTGGAACACAGACTGCACTTCAGGACTTTTTACCTTCTATGATTGGATTAACTTCCCACAGCCACACTCCAAAAACTAGCATCAGGTCTTTTTAAAAAAGGGTGAGGGTTTTTATAAAAAAAATAATTTTACTTTAACAAATAAAGGACCATTGACAAATGTATTGGTTATGTGGTAGCTCAGTAATAGCATGCTAGCTCAAATGCTAGACACACCTACTCTATTGTTCTTATAAATGTTAAGTTTAAGACTTGAGCTCTTTTATTCTATGTAATGTCTTTTTTTTATGTCTATGTACTCTACACAGTCAGCAGTGTCGGTATATCACAGGACTGCTAGTGGCTGGATATTTTTAGGCTGACTTAAGCCAGTAGCCAGTCATAGTGCCTAACACACTCATACAAGTGTTACACCTACTACCTTTTCACTACCTTGTCAGTATCACTACCGACTATCTTCCAGGTATAGCCCTTAAAATGCAATGAACAGAAAAGATACAAATTTACCAATTGTGAAGCAGAACCTGTAGGCTATTCTTAGTAACTTTAAACCTACAACATGTCCATGTTCAATTCCTTATTCTATTAAAGTGCAATAAATGTACATACAGTAAATGTGCAACTATGAGGTAGCGTCGTGATTAAGGTGTTGATCGTAATATTTTGGGCTCAAATATTAGTACTTTCATTCTGACACTGTAATCTGCTACTGCCTTTATTCTACAGTTTTGTGGGATTAATTAAATAAAAATGCCAAAAATCTTAAACAAGTACAGCTGTGTGTTTTTTAGGCTAAAGATTCGACTTTAAGCCCCAACATAGTGGTGTTGGACTTCTGATCAAAGATTTAATTCAATTCTCAGCATTAGAACCTGCCAGTCCTTAAAAGTCAACTGCTCAGTTGGATTTAAAAAAATTACTATGCTCTGTTAGCAAAAAGTAAGCTTCCCTACTCTACAAAAACAAAACTCAAAAAGCTAAGGGTTTTTATTTTATGTTCAGATAGCATTTTTACCACTGAAATTCCCAATTCTGAGTCAAGTTGAAAAAAGGTTTCAGCAGTGACCCAGCTTGCTTGACCTCGCCTTGGGTTGAACTGGAAAAAAAATGTTAAACCATGTAATTTATGCTGTATCCCTTCGGACTAGAAGGCTAAAGTCAAACGTGCTAGCTATCTACATTCCCTCAGGCTTTTTATGAACAGCTCTCCGATGGCTTGAGTGCTGAGTCAAGGGCTACTTCTGCAAGCTGAAAGGAAGAATATTTATTTCTTTTTGCTTCACCAGAAACCAAGTCTTGTTTCTGAAACAATTAATTTGGTAAACAGTGACGTATCTATACACAAGTTGTAGAACAGAAAATAAAATGATCAATCTGTCACCATCTATTTACCCTAAAAGAACAGCACAATAGAACAATCTAACCAAACGCCACTCGCATGACTTAATTAAGCATGCATAGATGTGAAAGAAAGGGCCAGATTTAAACAGAGAATAATTGGGGCACATTTTCTATTCCTGCCTCCAAATCTGATGATTTCCATCACCTTTCCTGCCGCAGTTCCTGATTAATGTAATGCCCCCACAAGCAGGATAGAAGACAAGAGAAATCAGCTCAAAATGAGCCTCAGACACCCATTAAATGTTCATCCCTTCCAGTCTGCGTACCTCACAGATTCACTATATGAAGATGGCAAGAACTGCACCAAGAATAAATTGTAGGACGCACAAAAAGCAGTATAAAAAAGTAAATTACGGTCTCATCTACACTAATAAACAGTATAATGCATTCCTATTTAATCGCATCTGATAAAATAACTTTTAAAGGCATTTCCAAAACAATCCATATGTAATGAAGCTGCTTTACATAAAGTGACAGAACTCTAAATAGACAAGGCCCTAAAATTTAGCAAGGTCTTCACAGGATAGACAAGCTGACCGACTCATTAATGAAATCTTGTGTGTGTGAAAACATGATTTGCCTCAACTGTATAGCTGCCTTGAAGTGTTGGGAAACTATCAGTACCTTCTGATAAAGCGATGACAGGGGAGCTGGAAAGATTTGTCTATGAAGCACCTGTGCTCTCTCCCTTCAGTTTTTCTATTGTTCTGGTAGCTGTGAGCACACTTCAAACTTCATAATGAGGTCCAGAAGTCTGACCCGGACACTGTTCCCATAGCAACAGAGAATAGGCTAGGGCGTCATGCCGCTGAGGCAGGACGTGTGCCGCATGGGAAAGCAGTTTTTGTGTCCACTTACCTCAACCCTCCCTATCATCAAACCACAAGTATTTATATACTATAAAATCAAGAGGATCCAAGGCATTAGGCTTGGTGACACCATTTACAGTATTCACATTGAAACTTACACTATGCAAAAATACAGGAAGGGCAAGAGAATAGTCAAATCTCCTCACAACAGGCTCTCAAACAGGCTACACACCGATTAACAGACAACAGTGTAATACTAAGTACACAAAAATGATGGAAATTAAAACAGCTGATGTTTTAGAACAAGATAATTACTATTTATTTCCTAATAGCAGAAGGGTAGTTTTATGTCAATGTAAAATAAAGTGTTTGGTTTGATGGACCAAACCATTAAAATCTGACCTGCTGTGAAGCAGCAACAATAGCCTTTCAGATGCGGTCAAGACAAAAATAATTAAAGAGCAAAACCGTAACAAACACACATTTTAAAACCGTAACAAACACATACGGGAGACAGGTTAGATCAGTGTTACATCAGACACAACATATTCTGACCACATGCTAAAAAAATGCCCAAGAATTTAGATATTGCAGTATATGACAACCCTGTGTAAACAAAGGTAAACTATGGACTGTAAACCTGCTTAATCATTTCATATTCATTGTAAATGCGGTGGAAAAAACGTGAGAGTTTATGTTGTTTTAAGCCACAGAGTATTGTGTTTGTATCCTAGGCACAATGACTGAAAAAATTGACTTGATTTTAGTAACAGGTATCTACTAATTATGATTCAGAACAAAAAAAACAGCCATAGTAGAAAAGGTTGTTTTTTACAGCTTAAATATTTTATTGTAAAAGACAAGGGCAAGCTGAAGTACTTATTTTTTCAGCCAGAAAATAGAGAAACATTGTTATATAGGGACAATACCTTTACCCAAAAATGTCTGTTTTACACACAAATGTAGCACTGCCAAAACAAAACTTCTTAAGATGATAACATTTGCAGAATTTGGGCAACACCAGTTTCCATACTGATTTATCTCATTGATACAACTGGGGTTAACGGCCTTGTAGAAGAACACTTTTTTTCATGGGCTTAACTGGAGATCTATACATCAAATTATTTATCAAAATTAATCAAATGTTTTTATTTGTAAGAAACAGGTACTATATTATTTAGTTATATATAGTGCTGTGTAAAAAATCAGCACTACAGCTAACTATTGCAATTTTGCTTTAACAACTTGTAAACTCAAGTGCCAATATATATTTGAATTTTTAAAAAATTTACAGTATTCCAGAATCAGAAATCAAGATGGCAAATTTTTTCGTCATCCCTATACAGCCATGTCTTCTGCTCACCCCTCTATCTTGTCTTTCAAAGCAAATTTTTCTGCCCTTTATAAACATGACAGTTCAGGCTTATGCCATGGGTATATTGCTTGTAAGTCATTTATCATTACTTAACAGTTGTCGTTAAGCTTGGTAATTATAGCTTAATCGAAACAAAACAGCTGACTTTGTTAGAACATGTATTCTATGCTAATGTTATGCTTTATCCAAGAATTAGCAAGATCGACTTAATGATCACACTGAGCTTTAACACATTGCTCCCACTGAACGTTTTCAATGAGCTTCATCATTGCCAGATCATTACAAAGCAAATATCTGCCAGTTGAAAACAAATGAAAGACAAACACTGGAGGATTTATGGATTAAACACAGTGAAACGGGCAATCAGTTCTAACTAGTATAGGTTGGACCACCCACTTTCTTTTTCCTGCACTACCCACAGCTGATCACATGGGCTAGATGTCTTCAGCCAATTAGAAGCTGGGAGACACCATCTCAGATGACAGTGATGAGTGGGGACAATGGTATCTCTCAGCCTCTGATTTACTGAATTTACCAGGAAGAAACAGTTAAGGAACCTGGGTGTTACACTCTAGCTAACCAGAGATTTCTTGGAAATTCTTTAATACAAAGCAAAGAAAAAAAATGAGAATTACAATTTAAATATGGTTCTCTGCCAATACTTAACACTTAAAGAGAATCTAAGCAATTCTATCTGTACTTCTCATTACCTTTAAAATTGCTCTCTTTCCTAACCATAAGTGTTGTCCCTTCTACTTAAGGCTTTCACATTTTACTTGAATCACTATACTATGAACTTCATGATAACAGCAAATAACAGCAAAAAAGAGTCCTTATATTGGTGTTCAAGAAGTTTTACAATTACATAATTGATGTACCCTGAACTTTATATCAAACCTCTTAATCCCAAACAACAACTATAACTTAAACATTAGGTATACATTTCTTGGAGCCTATAGTAAACTTAGAATGAAAAAAGTCATGCCGCATAAAATAGTCTTTACGATGTTAAATTATTTTTAGGTGTCTGAATTAATTTCAGTCATTATTTAAAAAAGCAGTGGTAGATTATTGATTATACATGTAAATGACAGAAATGTAATTGTAATACAGTGAAAAACAGGAGAGACACACAATTTTGTTTTTGTTTGTTTTAAAAAATTTTTTCATTATTAAGGTTAAGGTTAAAGAAACATCAGTGCAGATTTTTTCAGACCATCCAGACACTGCTGACATTTCTGACTCAGAGGTTTTACTCTTTTTAAAGTGTTTTTAGGAGCAAGAAAAGGTTCAAGCCATGTATTGTTTAAGTTTAAGAAACAATATAAATATGTATGTGTATTTAGACCTCAAATATTGGCATATATTTATATATTTATAATATTTATACTGTGCAGCAATAGTACAGAAATAGTATGGAGAAATTTACAAATGCTATAGCTCACGTGTATAATATATTTACAATATTTATATAAATATTTATGTTGATATTTATGTTGCATGTTGAAAGCACTTAAAACCAATTAACATGTTGTATCATGCCATGTACTGAATTATTTAGTATTGTTTTTATTTCTGATAGAAAATCCAAAAAACTGTTATGCAGAGGTATAGCTAGAGTTTGCAAGAAAATGTGTTTTTAGCTATTTTGATGTTTTGTTTTTCAGAGTAAAACTACTGTTTATTCAGTCATCTTCTAAACCAGTTTATTCCCGAACTCGGGGTCATGGGGGTCTGCTGGAGCCTATCCCAGCGCACGTTGGGC
>JAOTQW010000004.1:9773319-9785928 GCA_026260075.1 Sisor rabdophorus | reverse complement strand
TTTTATTTATATATATATATATATATATATATATATATATATATGCCTGTGTGTGTGTGTGTATGTCATTATGCATGTTATCAAAGCAGTGTAATAAATTAATAATACTGTGTTTTGGGCTAAACAGTTATTGAAAGAAGATTTTGTGTAAACTCAATATTTTTGCATGGAAAACCTTTCAGAAGCTTCTGGAGACTTCTGCATCTTTTGATATTATTCAAACGAGTGCATTTTTACCAATATATCCTTAAATACAGCACTATTTTGCACTAATTTGTCTGTTGTATAAAGTGTTATACAAAAAAAATTCATGTTTTTTCATTATTTTATAATTTCATTATTAAATTCTGTATCTTAAAAAGCACTTAGGTGCAAAATATAATTTGTAGTGTTTCTGTTTAGTTTCTCTGCTAATTAAAGATGCAGGTCAGTGTGTTCTTTGCTGTTGTTTATCCATATTTAACTGCATTAAGAATGCTCTGGAAAGACTAAGTAAAATATAATTTTATTACCTGAATGACTAAACGGACTTGCTAGCTATTCTGGAAGGCCAGAAAAATCTGGGTTTAAGCCCCACCACTGCCAATCCACTGTTGGGGTCTTGAGCAATACCTATAACCCTTCCTGCTCTATAGCTGACCATGTGCTCTGACTCCAACCTTGCAAGGTGGGATACTTAAAGAAAAACATTTCACTATATGTTGTAGGGTGTATAATTTTTAATATGCCAAATAAAATTTATGTATAAGGAATTTATTTGACTGCTTACCCAAGATTACCTAAGGCTTTAATTCCCAGCATAATTAAGTTACTGAATAATGGGCCCCTGAGTAAAACAATTTATATAAGTGATATAAATGTAAGTTACTCTAAATAAGGGCTGCTGCCAAATAGCATGAATGTAAAAGCTAGCCTCGCTTCTTTTTGCTCATGGGTGTACTTAGCAACCATCAGCTGCTCTCTCATTACAAGAAGAAAATTTGAGCAAGGGATTTCCAAGTTTAAAAAAACGATAACACTTTTACACCATTTTAATACTATTATTCAATACTATACATTTTGTCAAAGTTTATGTTTTTGTCTTGCTGCAGAACTGACATATCTACGGAAAAAATACCAGGTTGCACTGGTTGCCACATGACATAATAAGCTCACAAAAGTCGTGATATGTGACCCGCCCTCTAATAAACCTTACACATTCTGATAAAACGATAATAATGAATGTCTGCTAAATGGCATGTAATTTAAAGTTATTTAATCATCTTAATTACTGTCCAACCAATTCAACTCAAACTAATCATAGACCCTTTTTAATTACCTGTTGAAGGTCGTTACTGATTGTAATCATGAGGTGACAGCTTTTTAAAAAAGATAAATGTCTCATTCTCATTCTACAGCATAAATCTGTATACAATGCTTTTGTTAGCAAAATTTGTACAATTTCTTCCCTCTAGCTAATCTTTAGTCATCGTCTGCTTTCCCACGTGTATTGTTTCAAGTAAGCATCAAAGTAATCTAAATTATAATAACTAAACTTGCAGCTATTTTATGTACTAAAGTAATTATCCGGGAGGCTAACAAGTAGCAACATTCACGTGCAACCACACCAAATCCTAGGCAGCTCTTATTTCTTTACTGTTACCCAATTACGTGAGGAATAATTGTTAAGCATAGCTGGTGGTTCATTGCTGAATCAAATGGCAGTCATTACAGTAGACAAAATGGCTTTCTGTATTGCGCGGAATATGTTTCAGTCAGAAAATTAGCAGTTAAAAACTACATGGAAGAGGGTGAATGTGCAGTTTAAATCAACTTACAATTATCTAATGGCATTAAGCTCAAGGTGACAAGACACAAACCTAAGAAGCAAAAGCAAAAACAGAAGTACAGAAAAAAACAGGCTTACGAATGCTTACATACCATAGAATGTTTTTTGTGCTTTGTGCTTGAAGACATACATTTTTATCCATCACTTATACCAAATTTCAATTCTCTTATTTCCATTACTAATGTAGGAGTAAAAAATAATTATTCATTCTCTGCAGCTCAGAATGCTGAAGAGCGAGTGTGTTTCCTTAACTGCATCCATTCGCGTTGTGCTGGATTTTCATTTATTCATTCATTCATTCATTCATTCATTCATCTTCTATACCCGCTTATTCCCTGGACCTTCTGGATTTCCATATGCATCATAATTAAGTTTTTCTCTTAAAGTTACACACAAAATGTAAATATTGTACAAGTGAGGTGTCCAAAATCTTTTACAAAGCAGAATCATTCATTCATTCATTCATCTTCTATACCCGCTTATTCCAGAACTTAGAGTCACAGGGATCTGCTGGAGCCTATCCCAGCACACATAGAGCGAGAGGCAGGAGTACACCCTGGGCAGGTTGCCAATCCACAACCACACACACACACACACACACACACACACACTCACACTCTATGGGCAATTTAGAATTATCAATCAACCTAATGCACATGCTTTTGGACTGTGGGAGGAAACCCACACTAATGCAGGAAGAACATGCTAACTACAAAAGAACCTGTGCCCGAAATTCGAACCCAGGACCTTCTTGTTGTGAGGCGTTCAACACTATGCCACCGCCAAATCACTATGCCACCAAAGCCAAATCAGTCCTTGGATCAATATTAACTGGCCTGTGGAGTCTCCATTAAAGTGACTGATAGACAAAAATTACCTATGGCTGAGGGATATTTAATCCTAGCTACAGACAAACGGCACAAAATTAACCGGAAACCAAACTGTGAATTCTTGCGAGTGTCCTAAAATAAAGTAAATTTGCAAACCAATTGATAGTTTTTTTGCTCAATTACATCAAATCCAAGCATGAAAACATATGCAAAGGGCTGTAATTCCTAACCTGATTGTGTAATTCAACACTTAAATCAATGCCAAAAGACTGCAATTGAAACTCATTTGATTTATATAAATATGAATCTCATTTGTCATACTGTCAGTATATGTATATGTAACTAGTGTTGAGTAACTAGCGTTCTCTTACTTTATGATAGCTAACAGCTAGCAACTAAAAATAATAATCACAGTGCTCAAACTATTTGGCAACCACAGAGGCATGAACTACATGCAGGCAATTTGCACAACCTAGATGGATTAACTTCCTCTTAACCTTCCAGTGTAAATATTGATGCCACGTTTGAATTTAAGCTGCCCTAAGACCAAAATGAGATAGAGTTCTACACAAGGTTATAGAGATGGAGTAACAATAGAAGTGGAAAAAAGAAAGACTGAAAAAGATGGAAAAACAGAGGGATTGGGGATGTAAAAACCCAGTCATGACTCAGTTCTCAGTTGGAAACCTACATCACAGCCATCCTCCCACAGGACTCCTGTCAACTATTCAAAACTAGGACAGAAAGAGTGTAACAGAAAGAGGCGAGAGTAAAAAAAGAGAGAGAAAAAGAGAGAAAAAGAGAGAGAGGGGTGTATGTGGAGAAAGTATCCTTAAATCACATTCCACACTCTGCCTTTTGTTAGAATAAAAAAAATTAGAGATTGAAAGAATTCTGCATTTTTACAATCACTATAAGATCAATCAAATAATGTCTTTATGGTTTCCCTCTCATGTAAACTTTTAAATGCTAAACATTCATACAATATAAATATATTTATTATTTATTCATCCTCTTTATCCGCTTATTCCCTTATTAGTCTGCTTGAGCCTATCCCAGCGCACATAGGGTGAAAAACAGGGGTTACATCCTGGACAGGTTGCTTATCTTGATAAAGACAATTGCCAAATGTTTAAAATATCTGAGGGGTAAAACCAAAAGGTGTGCTCTATCATCTGTTGGCATGTCTCAAAACTTTTTGATACCCTCTTATAAATGTTTTAGTAAAAAGATTTCCACATGGGACTGTTTTGCATAGTTTGTATTGTGTTAGGCAAACTAGCAATTTATATTGGGTCACAGGGGTCTCCGCACAGAAAGATCCCTTGGCCAGGAATTGAACACAGGATCTTTTTGCTGTGATGTAACTCTGTTAACCACAACGTCACAACGCCACCCTTTAAGTAGATTAGTTTATAAAATAGAGGTAGTTGGGATTGGATTAGTGGAATTAATATAAATAAATTTGATTTTTGAAAAAATAAAACTGCTACATTTGTCTATGATAAATTTATTAATTCATTCATCTTCTACACCTGCTTATTCATGAACTCGGGGTCGTGAATCTGGAGAGGTCTACTGGAGCCTATTCCAGCGCATACAGGGCGAAAGGCAGGGGGTACACCCTGGACAGGTCGCCAGTCCATCGCACACACACACAACCACACACTTACTCCTATGGGCAATTCACCAATTAACCTAATGCACATGTTTTTGGACTGTGGAAGGACACCAGACTACCTACAGGAAGCACACACTAGCGCCGGGAGAACATGCAGAAAGACCCCGTGGCTGGGATTCAAAATTAGGACCTTCTTGTTGTGAGGTGACTGTGCTAACCACAATGCCCCCATGCTAAATGATCATTAGTAAAGAATTTAGGCTACAGAAAAGTCTAGAATAAAGCTTTCAGTGACATAGAAAGTACATATCCACATTTCTCACATCAAAAATTCACATCCCTTCATGGTTAAAGCACTATCTTAACATTTGTATAAAAAAAGAAAATTAATCATTTTCTCTGTTTAAAAATCAGCCCATGCAACACAATCAGATTGCTTTATCTAATGGCTAAGGGCCAAATTTTAACCACAAATTAGCATCTCAATTACACTCATTTAAACATTGCATCAGTTAAATTTTGAAAATTGTAAAAATATATTAAAATTAAGGAAAGCTGGCATACATCAGAAAAAACAATTATGAGCTGGTCAGAATGATGTGTACACACCGACCAAACAAAACTGTCTTTCAATATTTATTTGGGGTGGATCACATGTCTGACCTGAGCTAAGTCTAATTTGTGCTTATGAAGATGCGGGGAGCTGTGAATGGTTTTTCTCTATAGCTGAAATTAAGCAGTAGAATTGCATAGACATTGTAAACATTTTGCTATGAAGAGTGAAACATACAAATGCCAACAATTTCACATCATTTTTTTTGGTTAAAGACACTAGACACAAACAAGACAATGCTAGAAGGGGCCAATTACATATTGCGCCTAAAATGCATGGAAACCTCTTGGTGCACCATTTTCCTAGGTTGCTTGTGCGCTGGAGGTGTATGTTGTTGATAAGCAACCATCAGCTGTACTCTCCACAAAGAAACAAAGAGAAGCACATTGTCAAGCTGGTCCTTCTTTATGCTGATGTATATACCAGTTATACCGAAAAAAAGTGTGTTAATTGATTGGTTGGTTCATCAGATGACCAACCGTGCATTTGTGGTATTCTAATAATTGCTGTGCATTTCCATTAGATCCAATGAAAAGACTCCACTGTACTTTTTTCTTAGTATTCATTTTAAATGATACATGAAACAATAATCTTTTTTTGTATTTATTTTAAATAATATGATTATGTGAAACAATAATCTGCAAACAGTTGTAGTAGGGGAAAGAAGTAGGGGAAGGAAGCTGGAAAAAGCGGTTTGTGTAGTAATCACTGCTGATTGTATTGAAGGAGGAAATATTTGATTAGTTTGCATTAAAGAAGTCAGATAATGAAAAAAGGTCAAAAGATTAAAGGGAAACGTTAACCTAAATGCTAGGGGGTAGAGCGAAAATTAGAGGTTAAGAGAAAACAGACAAAACAAAATGTTGGGCCACATCCATCTCTGCTTCATCTGCCATCTCTGCTTACATGTTAGGGTTTCAGCGATGTTTTTATTTTTCCATTTTAAAGTGGAATCGAAAATGGCTACATTAATCATAAAGGTTATATTAGGGAAGTTAGAAGACATGGGAAAGGCCACACTAAGGGGGGAACGGTGTGTGTGTGTGTGTGTGTGTGTGTGTGTAGCATTATCTTGATGAAGGCGTTATTGATTTAGCTAGTGAAAGCCAATGGAATTCAGATAACGTCTCTTTTAATTGAGATTACACTTTGTGAGTTCAACATAGGCTCAACCAATTTTGGACTGGACATGGTCCCAATTCTATCCTTGTAGATGGAATCAACAGCATACCAATCCAAAAGCTGAGATCTTACTTTTTTTTCAAGCCAACTGTGTGATGGAGGAGAGATCTTTTGTCTTGTTACATTTTGGTTAATCATGTCAGTGCATACATACCTCCTTTTCTACAAATTTTCTTGCCCGGTTTCCTGGCACATTCCTTGGATATTCTTTTTACTGCAAAAATGAATAGAAGACTAAAGAATAACATGGAGCGCCGTTACATACAGCGGGAGCATGCAAACAGCACTAAGACGAAAAGGGAAAGGAGATTAACATAGAGAGCTGCTCTCACTGGTCTTTTATCCATCGTTAGCATCATCATCATCATCTTTGTCATCATTTTTATCACAATGTTCGTTATTACTCTAAATGAGGTTCTCGCTCTGATCCTAGCTCATTGTGCCAGCACACACAATGGACACATTAAGAACTGCTGGCAAAAACCTAAGCATAAGAGAGTCATGAGTAGAAAAGGAACCAGCTTCACCTAAAAAAATGAATATGCAACACTACATTGGGTTGTGTTTGCGAAGGGGGATGACGAGCAAGGTTAAAAGACATGTACAGCCACTCTTAAATCACTCACACTTACTTACATATATAGGAACTTGCTTGTCAAACTTTAACCTTTTACACACACACACACACACACACAAAAGCGTGGCAGGCATGTTGACATGCAGCGGTCATGCTTTTCTAGGTTCACTCACACAAAGGAGATACAAGGACGAGACACACGGATCCATGGACCCACACCGCTACACAAATCACACACTCACCATCCTCTGTGGGCACATAAATGTTTAGAAAAAGACAGTCTTCGCTTTGCTCCTGCAAATAGGTCGAAACCACCTCCAAGCCGTTAGTGAACCAAATGGGCAGCATGACTTCAGGTAGCCTGCCCTCCACAACGCTCTGTGGGCACACAGGGCCAAAGTGTGTGGCATTGCGGATGTCTTGCCAGGGCATAGGTGGTTCGGGGGGCTGAAATCGCCTCTCCCCTGTAGGAGGTGCTGCGTAGGGTACACCCAGGAACTGAATTACCGGCCCCAGGATCTCATTGTTGAGTTCTTTCTTAAAGCCTCTTAGCTTGCCATATGCCGTAGTCACTACAGGGTCCAACTCATCCAGCTTCTCCGCAGCACCCATCCAAGTCTGAAGCATTAGTGCCAGCACCCACAGCAGGGAGGGAAGCTCCAAGCCAGCACCCATATCCAGCCGTGACTGCATGACACTCCAAGCCAGAGCAGGCATCATTCGCAGATTTCCCTCCCCTTCCCTTCCACAGTGATACAAAGCTCAGACAGCGGCCTTATATCCACTATATCCTTTGAGTGGGCACACTCAAAGCCAAGATGTTACACCTTCTGAAAGCAGTACTCTCACAGCCTCCAGTGGATCTTTGCATGGCAGGGGTTCCCTCAGCGAGCAATATGCATAGCAAAGTTACGTGATCTTCACCATGAAATGTGATCTTTACCACATGCTATTCGACAGGTCAGGTCCTGCCCATGCAGCCTCTTTCCATGCTAGCCGCTCTGCACTTGTTGTTCTGAATGAATAAATCAGGTCCACAGAGGCTCCAAGTCTATATTCTGCAGGAAATAAAAAAAGAATTCATTAGTACCTAGATAGAGGCAGATGGGGAGTGCAGCTTTATTGAGCGTTACGGTCCTGCCTGGTTGCTATCAAGTCGAAAGTTCCAGAGTCAGAGCTTGGCTATATGATGCAGCATCTATCATGCTGACTGCTGAGACCCAGTTAGTTTAAAAAGAAGCTCTCAACTTGCTGACATTGATAAAGCTTCAGTCGAGGGTCAATTGGAGGAGAGAGGCTATATTAAGTATAACTGAGGCATGGTGTGAAGTATTAAAGATATTACAGAGAACCGTAATAAAAGTACTGAGTCTGACAAGATGAAAAACAGACTGACATTAATTAGGATGATGCCAACGACAAGCAACATCTGAAGTAGCAGACGGTAAACTAATGCTTGCCAGCAAATTTCAACCTCTTATTTACACAGATCAAAATTTACTGTTACATACATATAAAGGGTGTTTTTTAAATCCCCCCACAGAAACATGCCTCAATGAGCAAACCAGTACATTTATATCCACTTGGGTCCATCCTGCATTTAGCACACTAAACAGATGAATGTCCCTTCTCCCACAGCAACAAAATATGGTTTATTTTCAAAGATAACAGAATACTTGTCCTGATCGTTACTGTAGAGCCCCACACAGACTGAAGAACACTTTATCCTAATCCTAACAAGAAGATCATTCAGCTGAGGAAATGAACTATTCTAAATTCCCTGAGCAATATAAAGTAGGGCTATGTCCTGAGAAGAAAAGCTGAATCAGAAGCACTTTCGAGCCTAAGCCGTTGTTTCTCTGTTTTTGATCCAAAAGATGCCATTATGATAGAGTGGATTGCTGTGATGATAAATGTATGTCGTTCTGGTTAAGAGCATTTGACAAATGTTTTTGACTATGTTTTCTTATAATAAATGTCAACCATGAATGGCAGCATGTATTAGGACAAGTCATGGAGAACAAAGCTTGTCTTGGGGTTTATGTAACTGAACCAACCACACACACTACAGTTGTTCTGCACTATTGATTTGCGTGTGCGAACATCATGGCCCCTTGCACTTATCTGAATAACTATGCAGGCTGACAATGCTCTATGCCCACATTACTTGGATTATACAGTAAGCAGACACTATAAAAGATGCAGGTTGTTATCTGCAAGATTTGTTTTTGGATGTTTGAATAGAACATGTTTGGAGTTGCCTCTGTTCAGCATTGTTCAGCATTCAGAGTTGTTAGTGGGTAATATTAATTTATTTTTCGGCAGAAATATTTACCTCTATCAAAAACTGTTTTTGAAGAAAAAAAGAGAAGATGCTAAATCAAGGTAAACATGCCCAATCCCACCCTTTTAATCTTTACAATCTTTAATCTTTAATCTTACAATCTTTTTCAGAATTCAAGTAATTTATTAGTAAAACACTGGTCTGCAGGTAAAAAGAATTGTAAACTCTAATAACCTGATAATATAGAAGATTACAACTATGTGGTGTCAGATGCTGGTACTTCAGTACCATAATTGTAAACTTGAACAACCTTTAAAGATGAAACAACTATTGATCGGCATATTCAACACATGTAATCCTGTCTTACAGTGGAATCATTTACAACGCCGTCCTTAGAAACTCTACAGCATGTTCCATTTGTCTTACTAAGATGTCAGATAATTAGAGTAAGCGCCTTGAAATTATCCCCTGATTGATCTGTGCTTCGTTTATTTGTCTCTCACTTGTATCTTTGCCTGGTTCACAATTCTACCCTTTTGTACTTCATATTTTAATCTAACTGTTTTTATGGACAGGAAAGAATGGACAGTATAAGAGTCTTTATGGATACAAATCTTGTGCTGAAATAATTAGGTAAAAGAATTAACGAGTGAAATAATAATCTGCTGCATTGATTGGGTTTTGTGTAAAAAAAAAAGGGTTTTTTCCACCACAGAGCTGGGAAAAACACTGCTGACAGACCACAAAATAGGCCCATCTAAGAAACAATCCAAATATTTAGGTTATAGGATAGAAATGGAAAGCCAGACAAGGTTCGGCTGGTACAAGAAATAACGCTGTTTCTGATGAGAAAAAATGATGGTTCTGAGATAGAACAAGATAGTCGAGTGTGCATTATCCGAGTTAAAAAAAAAAAAAGGAAAAACATGCAGGAAGCGGGTTTTGTCTTCTCTGCTCTGCTTTTCTATTTGTCTGCTCTACAAATTCCAGTGGAATTTAAAAGATGATAAAGTAATCAAGATGTTAGTTCTTTGGAGATAAAATAGTATTTCTTTGCTTAAATTAGTATCAATTTACTTAAATATATATATTATTTAAAAAATTCACCATTAGTTCTTTACTTATTCTTGGTACAGCATGACTGTCTTATTCTTAAAGCTCTGCTCTTTGACTAAATGCTTTGTGGTTCAGTTGAATTAAAAATAAACAAAAAGTACACATACAGTTAACCATTTGTTTCAGTCATTTAAATCCTATTCTTCTGGCCATCACTTGGAATAGGAACAAAACTCTTAGACCGAGTAAATATAACGTTCTGACCTACACAAACTTCAAGCAAATACACCACATGATGCATACATCCTGACAGCATGCTTAATAGAGCCCTGGGAACATGCATGAGGTTGGTAGCATCAGATTTTTTAAATAAATAACTTTAGTTTTAGCAATGAACTGGCAACCTGTCCAGGGTGTACCTCAACTTTTGTCCTATGTACGCTAGAATAGGCTTCAGCAGACCACATGTCCCCAGAGTTAGAAGATAAGTGGGTATGTAGATGAATTAATTAATTTATTCAGTTTAGATACTGTTTTGACAATAGCCATTGTCTCAAAGCAGCTTTGCAGAACAAAGGTAAGAATTCAAAAGTCCATGATTAATGTTAGAAAAAACATCCAAAAAGTTAATAAAAACATCTCTAGGGAAGCCTGGGCTGACTGACAAGGAAAAACCTTGAGAGGAACCAGACTCAAAAAGGCATACTGGGTTAATAATAAAACATTTTATTACAAGGCGCTTTTCTTGAAATTCAATGTTGTACAATACCAGACAGAAAATTACAACAATGTCTATAAAGCAATTAAAAAGTAGAAATAAAAACACAAGACAACTTGCAGAGAGTTGAAGGGTAGAGGGTGCTGTGATTTGAGTGCCTCTTAAAAAAATTCCTGAAAATTCTTTATTTGCACCTTTACGGGTAATTTCGCACAAATGTTTGTGGGTGAATTTTTTGCATAAGTCTGCTGCTTAATATTATTTTAATATTTTTATCTATTACCCGGAACCTCTTGTTATGGATTACCTGAACAAAAACACATTTTAAACAAAAATAATAATCAAGCATAGACAATGAACAATGAAAAAGAATATAAAGTATGAAGCACCACTAAGGTGAAAATTCAAATCAAAGAACTTTTAATGAAGTTCGGAATATTCGCTCAGCAAGAGCTGGAAGATGGTTTTTGATTAGATGCTAGTGCACCGTGGAAAACAAATGACCTATTATTTTAGCGTGAGCTGTCAGAAGCGCGAGACGTAGTGTGCAAAATGCTGCTTATTGCCGCAGTCAGTCAACAGTCTGAACAGTCCATCACCATGTGCTTTAGGTCCACGCAATCCTGTCGCTGACCTTAATGATCTCATTCCACCTGCAATCAGGCTTTGAGGAAAATTTATAGATGGTGGCTTATATGCCTATTTTCAATGATGTGCTTAGCTAGCAGGACGGCATGGCTGCCAATGTAGGAAAAATGAGATTTTTTTTTGTTTGTTTGGAGAGTAGTTTAAATGGATAGGGGTGTTTTTAAGTTAAATTTGGTGAGCTCTTCCACCAGCTTCATTAAAAACAACAAATAACTTGCAATATATTTACTGTGTCATCAGTTCTTCGTAAAAGCAGTCATCTGGCCTTTAGTGGCTGGTGTAATAAAACGTGATGGTGGTGGCTGATGGCTGAGAGTCCTTGCGTTTTTAGCAGGTACACAGACAACGTGAAAACACAGGAGAGATATTCTTATAGCGCGAGTGTGAAATGCATCAGCATGAAATAAAAGTATGAGAATACATGGACCGTTATAGGTGGAAATGCTTGGTGTTACTGGACTGATAAGAATGGAAATGTACTGGCTGTTATATACACAGCAATAATGTGCCTGGAAGGGAAAAAAAGTTTGTAGGTGGAAGGTTTCTTTTTTATACCAGTGGAATTGCTGGTTTAAATGTCCTTAAGAATATCTGCATGTTCTTTAAACTTGTCTGCCCACAGACTTCTAAAGCCTAAAGATATCTGGTAGTTCCTTTTTTTACTCTTAGTATGAAATAAGCTGGTTATAAGGGCTGTGACAAACAGTTATTTAGTAGTCAACTTTGCATCCAACCTATCACTTTTGCCATCTGGTCGGCACAGAATACCAGGACAGTCAAAACAAGAATAGTTTCTTTTCCCAGGCAATCTACCTTATATATATTATAAACAGTTAAAAGTTCTCCCACTGTGTTATATGTGCAATAAGCTGATATTTATTTATCATCCTACATTTTTATTTCTTTTCTATTTTTCTTTGTGTTGTTGTTGTCTCTGTGTACTGAAAGCTGTGACACCAAAACAAATTCCTTATATGTGCAAACATATAAGCTCTATCTGATCTGATCTTCTAATCTGAGCAATTGAGAGTTAAGGGCCGTGCTCAGGGGCCCAGCAGTTGTAACTCGCTCATGCTGGGAATCGAATCACGATTTTTCCAATCAGCCGTCCAACACCTTTACCAGCAGATATGCCGTTCAGATAAAAAGATCTGCAGCTGATTGTCTGATGCTAAGTGACCGAAAGCAGCTGTATGTATAGTTAACATGCAAACTGCACATGCCTGAAATGCCAGGTTCACTGAGTTCATAT
>JAOTQW010000004.1:9751951-9767582 GCA_026260075.1 Sisor rabdophorus | reverse complement strand
TATATATTAGATAATATGAAGTCTGTTAAAAAAAAACACTCTCAAACCCATGAATACACAACCCCTGATTTAGTGGATAGTGAAGCAAACAAGACTCCTGCAGCTCTGCATCTCGGCTCCATCTCAAATAACAGCTATCGGGCAGCCCACGCAGACTCTGTGCTACCACTTTGTTAGTGTAAATGTACTTTCTCTCATTCTCACCATACTTTTTTCTCATGCTTCTTTTTCTTTTTTTTTAAGAAAAAAACTCTTCTTTTTATGTTAGTTGCAAAGTAAAGCAAATAATCAAAAACAGCAACACATGCAACTACTCAGGTCCTTGAAGACAGTTAAATGACATTCCTGAGGATCTGTACTGTATGGTGTTCATATACAATGTAGTAAAAGCAAATGTTGTATGCAAGGAACTACTTGTTTTTTTTCCCACCTGGCTGCCATCTTGTGAAATCAGCTCTGTCAGGTCATCATTTGGTCTAAACCGATGGGAGGATCTGAGAGAGAATGCAGCTTCCCACTCACTCTGTGTGGGGCTTTAAGTCCACCATGCGTGGGAAAGTCTTTATTATGCATTTAGTAAACAATTAGCTACATAAGGAGAATTGGAGCACTTTTTTAAATATCTCTAGCAAACACAGGAATGGACTGGGACTAGGGAGTATACAAGCTGTCTACTCTTAACACATCAGGCAGCACAAACGCACAACACGTGCCTGCACCTAGTCAACTGGGCCACCATCCCCTCTGTTTCTTCACAATCTTTTCTTTTATTTAAAAAAACAAAGTGAAAAAGTGTGCATTAAACATTTACAGTAGAAGTGCAGAGCTAAAGTAAAAAACGTTTGCTACTTTTCTAGCCACTGGTAAACAAAGATGCACAGCAATGAAGTTAACACAATTTAAATAGAATAGTTTTTTGGGAAAAGGTACCATGAAGAAACAGACTGAAAATTTTGTTAAACATTTATGTGACCTTTTTAAAGCAGTTAAATTACAGTTCTTTCACTAAAAAACAATCTTCTTGCATTTATTTACTTTTTAGTAACAAAATAAAAAAATCGAATTACAGAACAAGCTTAACATTACAAAAATAGGGAAATTCCAAATAGAGAAAACTCAGTAGCAGTTTAAGCCACACCCACTTGAGATTTAAATCTGAGCACATATCTGTAAATAATAAGACAATAAGTTAAACAATAGAAATGTCTATGGTCTCTTCAAGTGGTCAGGTGTGTACAGAAAAGCAAATATTTTTAGTAAAAGAGGAAAGATAAAGTCACTTAAGTAAACACTCTAGCCTCTCTCTCTTTAAGAAACTGCAGGATGCCCATCGATTCACCAAGCCCCACACACTAAGTATTAGGGGCGGGTTGTTTTGTGGTTTAACAGTCAGCCTCATACTTTACTAAATACAGATTTTTTTTGATAGCATGCCCCCATTTCATTTTACTTCCCTTCCGCACAATTACCCCAACTCATCTGCCAAGACTGAGCCAGATCTAAGACCTGTCCTTTCAAATCATTTCTCCAGTCTAATTTATTAATCTATACACATTACAGTCCATGTGATACACTAGGCTTTAATGTTTACGATGCAAGGGGACTGTTTAAAGTTACTTAAAAACATCCCTCCATCCTTGTGTGCACAGCAATTCCTAGGCATCTTGGATATAAAAAAAATTGTATATTTCTGAAAGAAACACTGCTGTTGTTCTTCCCAAGCCTGCTGTGCACGGCAACATAAGCACATGTGATAATGGCAAAATGATCATTTTCTTTTGGCAAGGAAAAGACAAACTCTGCTGTAGACATTTAAAGGAAGCTTTTTGTCTGCTCAGTAAATGAGAAACTGATGAGCCAGTCGGTAGAACGACCTCACGCTGTGAGAGAAAAAGTCAAATTCGTTATTGTAACTGATATGGAACAGAATAGAGTTACTGTACTATATATAATTATTTTCCAAAAGTCACAGATCAGCAATGTTTCAGCAACCTTTACCCTCGAGTTGTTGAACTTTTTTGTGTAGCAGGTTTCTACAACTAAAAACTTTATTAGCCAGTCAGCTGTGCTTGTTAAATTAAAAGGAACCCCCTTAAGAATGGCCTAACTAATTCAAATATAAATGTATTGAAATTATACAAATATAAATGTACTTTATCCTAATGTTCTATTAGAGCATTAAAGTGAAAGTCTACTTTCCCTGGGCATTTTCTTTTTGGTTTAGCAAATGCATTTATGGCTTTCTGAAGGTCAAATCTTTATGAAAAAGAAGAAACACCTGCTTTAGATTCATCCAGCATTAGGCACTGGCAATATACAGAGGATCAATGTGCATGAGTTAACTGTTTAGAAGCACATTTAATTCTGCTTGAAAGAGAAGCTTGAGAGGCGAATGGCATGCAGATGTAAGTTAGAACATCAGACAAAGCCAATTTTTATTTTCAATTTTAAAAAGGTCATATCCCAGCACACATAGGGCAGGAGTACCCTGGACAGGTTGCCAATCCATCAGAGGGCCACACACAGATGAACAACCACACACTCACTGGGCATGCCTGATGAGGTGTCAGACCTGGACTAAAGCATCCACCAACTCCTTGCCAGTCTGTGGTGCAACACGGTGTTGGTGGATTAAGCGGTCCTGCTCCATGCTTTGGACACTACACTGACAGACACAGCCTGTATTGATGTGCTATCCTGGATGAGCAGCATTACCTGAGCCACTTGTGTGGGTTGTAAACTTCGTCTCATCCTACCACTAGAGTGAAATCACTCAAACGTGACCAAAAACATCAGCCAGAAGCAAAGGAAGTGGTCTGTGGTCACCACCTGCAGAACCACTACTTTATTGGGGTGTCTTTCTAATTGCCTATAATTTACACCTGTTGTCTACTCCTTTGCACAACAGCATGTGAAATTGATTTCAGTCAGTGTTGCTTTCTAAGTATGCAGTTTGATTTTACAGAAGTGAGATTGACTTCGAATAACATTGTGTTGTTTAAGTGTGATTGGCTACTGTTAGACACATTTCATCAGTTTCACAGACCCTAATTTATTATAAAAAATGAGCCTGCCAAACTGTGAGATAGGGAGATGTCATTTATATTCGTCTGTCGATCACGTCAATCTTTGCAGGCATCCTGTGTGGGAATGGGAACTGGATATTCTTCCCCCTATTGTGTTCTGCTGCCCTGTGGTGCAGCAGAAGCTGCAATTCAAAAAAAGGCTTAACGGAAACACAGCTTAGCAATCACCCTCTGTTGTGTGATACGGAGAGTTCAGCAGAGGGTGTGAAACGACACAATATCAGTCAGTCTGATGATTGAAAGGTGACCAGTTTTTGCCTGACTTCAATTGACAAAGCTGAAAATCTAATGCTATAGGCCAAAAACCATGGACAAAGTAAGGTATAAATAGCAGCATTTTTGCATTAGAGTCAAACATAGAGCATAAGGAAGATGCTTTGTAGGGAAGTCGAAGTTGGATGCATATGCAAAAAAAGCCCTGAGGCTTCATGTACTTAAATAAAAATTGTAGGAGGCAAATGTGTTGGTACCAGATGGAAAAAGCTGGCAGAGTGTTACAAGCTCGTACATGATCCTATTTATGCCACCAGGGCTACACTTACTATTTTTGTCTGAAGCGACATAAGGAGCCTTTCAAATCAAAAAATCAGCCAACAAAACTATAATGGTCATTCTGAACTGTTACATAATTGAATATTAGGTCACATGATACTATCACTGGGTTGGACAAATTATGACATGTAAAGAATAGTTCTATTTTTAAACGTTGGGGTAAAATATGGCCTGTTAATATACTGTAGGTTTCAGCTCTTTGGATTTCCTAGCTATGGTCTATAATTTAAAGTGTAAAATAAATCCAGAGAGCAACAATTGCAGGTGCCAAAACAGGGGTGTGACATTAGAGGTCAAGCTGGACTGGTAATAGACCTTCGTTATGACTATGGTTGTCTTGAGAGGGTGGTTTTGAAACAGGTGTCACGCTGGTGAGCAAAAATGGGAGTCTACAAAAAGATGTGTAAAATGTAATGTCCCACTCTAATGCACTTTAATGCATCAACTAAAGTAGGCGCTCAATGATACTATATCTCAGCAATTTCAGCATAACACACAGAAGCCCATGCAGAAATACATTTACGTGCATGGATTACAAAAAAAAAAAGCAGTCCTCAGCTTGACTCACTTAATTTTTGCTTACATAAAGACAGAACTTAAATAGTGATAGCTGGAATAATGGCCAGGGTTTTGCTGATTTTGTAACAAGGCCTTATATAAGAAATTGCTTTACAAAAGCTAAGAACATACATCTATTTTTAGACATCCTCAGTCCACAGGAACTAAATTACTAAAAACACTGAAGTGTGTTCACCTCAAACATGGCTTTATTTCCTAATTGTGTTTGCTTTACATTTTATAACATGGTGCAAAGGGCTTGCACTTTATCCTGATTAATTACTAAGAAAGTGGAATTATTAATAATGACTTAACAGAAGTCTCTTAGGTGAGATCTAAAGATGATTAATAAAGAATGACTTGTCATGGATACACAGCAGACTGAGGTAAGCACAATAAAGACACAGGAAGAACATGGGCAGAATTTGGCCTATGCTCCACAGTTTGGTATTTCAAAACGGAAAGAAAAAAGATATGACTCAGGCTTTACTGGCTCCTCCAAGCTTGGATCATTTGCTGGCTCAGAAAAAAACCACTATTGCATGTCAAACAAGTGAAATGAAAGAAGAAATAAAGTAGGCATGAAACCAGGTTAAACCAGTGTAGTCAAGCACATTACTTATGAACTAGCTCCCTCCCCTGTACAGATTTAGAAGCTGGACCAAAAACAATCATATTAAAAAAACAAGACTTAGACAAACTCTCTCGCAGCATATTCTACTAAATAGTATAGTTGTAACAGTATCTCAGTATCACATTATTATTTAAAAACGGAATTTTCACATTTTTGTGAATTTAACACTAGTTCAAGTTTAATGATCAAGGAAAATAACATGGATGAGGAAACAAGATACTTAATCAAGCCAAGCACCAACCGAAAAAGAACTACACCCAAAGGAAAAACAACGAGTCAATCAATAGCATTCGTGTAGGTTTATGCAATTAACTGAGTGATTGACTCTGGCATTTACCGACTTATGGTGATTGGTCCCACTTTTGATTTACAATATGTTGAGAAATAGTTATGGAAAAACAAACTAAGTGTTAATTCCCTCTGTGTTTACAAAGCAAATATCATCATGCTAAGGTACTACAGCACAGTAATTACTTGGCCAATAAAATATGATTGGCTATCGAAAGACATGTTTAATTATTGGAGAAGATATAATTTGAGGATCTTTAATGCAGAAAAAGACTTGTGCTTAAAGACAAAATTACATATTATAAAATTATTTCAGTATTTTCATTTTAGAAGTAGTTATTGGTTGCAGTGCCCCATAGTGGTTGTATTCCATTTTTTTGGTGACCTCAGATGATGGTGTGAATATACTTAGGGTACTGGAACCACTATTACTATATAAAAAAGAACCCCCCCACACACACTTTAGCACAAATTCGTATAAATCTTAGTTTATATTTTAATAAAAGTAATAAAAATATCTAATTAAAATGCCAGGCATGTTATTCTAAAATTTTCAATTATTGAGGAAATCATACAACTTTTTTATACCTTAAAATTTGGACAAGAACAAATTCTGACATTAATTATAGACTAAAAATTTAGGGTTTTTTTGTACCTTTTAAAAAGATTTTAAAGAAAATGTAACCTATTTATCAATGTAACAAGACAAATATGCTGATAACTATTAACAGTTGCCAATAACAAAACTAACTTAGATTATAACAAGGATTTGTATGTTTTTATTTGACCAGGATTTAAGTGGATCTTTTTTGTCTTGGTCATTAAGTGCAGGTTATATCCACATACACTATTTTCTTACTCTCTCTCTTCATACATCTCTTTTCCCGTTATTCTCTCTCGTCATCTCTCTCACCCTTTTTCCATATCTCCCTCTCTCTTTATATTCTTCCCTCTCTCCTTTTACTTTTAAATTTGCTTTCTCTTTCTCCTGCTCTCTCACCTACTCTCTTTCTATTTTTCTATTTCTCTTCCTTACTTGAGCTCCATTTTACCCCCACCAACGTTTCTCTCTCTTTCTGTCTCTTTTCCTTACAATATAAAAATATATATAAAACAATCATACTAGCAAAATGGCATCCAAGTATGCGACTGAACTCAGCTATGTATGCAGTTGGCAACTTTTCGCCATTAGTAAAGTGAATGTAGTCTTTTTTATTTTCATTTTGTTAAGCAGTTTTCTTTCATTTACTCAATCTCTCGGTTAGTGCACATGGTCTCCATTTGGAAAGAAAAAACGTGTGGTGGGGGCGCAAAGTGCAGCGCAGCGCAGCGCAATCTAAAGCGAGTCTTCATTATCAGTCAGACAACATTAGCTCGAGTAATTTGTCACATTATTTCCAATTAAGGATGCTAAAACGGGCTTCACTTTAATCAGAAGAGAATGGACTACACTAATACAATTTGCCTAGGTTTTAAATACACTTCAATGTTTTGTGCGTGTGTGTGTGTGTATCTGTAAGAGAGACTGCAGGTGTTTATTAAATGGCTGATTATTAAAGCCCTCGACTGATTTACCGAGGAAACAAATGAGATAACGTTACTTTAATTCGTAAAATAAAGTAAAAACTGCTTAAAAATAGTCTCCAGTAGGATAATTCGTGTACCAGTTGGCTAAATTCTCTAAACTTGAGTGTAAATGTCTTGTCGAGGCTGATAAAATCATCCACAAAAATCAGTAAGTTCATAGCTTAGTGTTGGGATCTTCACACTTTCCCCCTTATGATTAAAAATGCCCCAGAAATAACATGCCGGACGCGAGAAGCTTTTTCTCTGCCAAAGAACCCAGGATGAATAAAGACAAATAAATTAGGAAAAAAATTATGATAGATAATCACCTTAAACTGTTTTTCTGTTTCCAATTTTTAGAGCATATCATCTTCTTTCACATAAAAAAAGCATAGACATCCGAAGGAAGCAAATCCAGACAACAAAATAAGAACGAAACTGACTTCACTTTGACAGGTGACATTATTCCTCCCAAATTATCTCAGAGTAAAAATTATTTTCCGGTGCGCAGTTTTAAGATGTGCCTTTAATCCACATCGAATCTCTTCATTTGTACAACGATGCATAAGCGCATTTTTTGACGTCTCCAGCCAGAAATTCTCCCCCTGCAGTGCTGCTAAACTAATGTAACAAACCTATCCGCTTTTCTTTTCAGCGATTTTCCACCTTTTTAGCTGCTCCTCACGAATTCAGGGTGTACAGCTTGATAAGACGCCGATTCTCCCACTTCTCACCAATGCGAGAATGAAGCCGCTTGTGAGAGCCTCAGAAAATGGAGCAAAGATTCGCCTAGCGGTGCTCAGAGGAACTGAACCAGTCGCACAAAGATGCTTTTAAAGGGACGGGGGAATAAGGTTGCAATTTACATGGCGAATCTTTTTTGCCTTACAGCAAAATTTATCCCCAGTCCAGCCTTAGGAAATCTGATTCAGCTGTATTTAGAGCCTTTATGGGTTATTCATTCTATTGGTCTGTCACTTTGTTAGTTTGTTCATTCATTCATTCCACTAATCTATGTTTATGCCCAGAACACTGTGCATAAACTGAAACTCCAGTTCATTAAAGGGCATTTCATACACTGGGCGGTACGGTGGCTGTGGTTAGCACGGTCACCTCACACCAAGAAGGTCATGAGTTCGATTCTCAGGAAAGCGGTCTCTGTCTGGAGTTTGCATGTTCTTTCCGTGCTTGCATGGGTTTACTTCTGGCACCTGGTATCTTCCTACGGCCCAAAAACATTAGGTTAATTGGTAATTTTCTAATTGTAGATAGGAGTGATTGTGTGTGGTTGTTCATCTATGTGTGGCCCTGCAATGGACTGGTGGGTTAGGAAATAAGTGGGCATAAAAGATGAAGGAAGGAATGAAACACACACACCAACATCACATACTCAAAAAACATCTAGGTCATTTTTGCATAGACAAACTGTCTACTACCATAAATAATGTGTACAATGTCATGGACAACTCATGTAATATGGCATTGGCAGACCACCTTTAACAAGCCCTGAACTGACCATCAACAAGTCCCGTCTTTAATGCCGGTCTAGTATGAAACAGACCTTAATAACTTGTTTACTTTTTAGTAAAAAAACCAATAACACATAGATGCACACAAATACACACACACCTTGCTGTTGCTTTGTCATTTACAACACATGACAGACGCCTTTATGCAGAGCAAATTACATTTATCTTTTTTAGCGACTTAACACCTTAACCACGTAGACAAACATCCATTCACACTCACATTTACTCCTATTGGCAATTTAGAGTCATTAATCAAGCTAATGTACAATGCTTTTGGACTGATGGAGGAAACCGGAGTACCGGAGGAAACTCACCAATTGAACCCACAACCTTCTTGCTGTGAATGTGCTAACCACTACATCACTGTGCCACCTTAAACATATATACACACAATATAAATAAAAATTATCCAGTGTCTGCAATTTGAACACCTAATGAGTAATTTCCACTTCCACATTTTGATGCTTAAAAATACAATATGGTGCATGATATTTGAGGTACTGATGCAATCCTAGAAACTATAACAAGGACCACAAACACTGCACTACTTTCCTCCATCACATTAGTTTTATATGCTATTTTTGACATTTTCGCTTAAAGAAAACAAAGGATGCATTATACAATAACACAGATATAAGAATACTGTATAGTAATTGTTATATATTTTTTGATATTTAGAGCTGTCAACATTTATTCTTTACATAAGATTTCTGTATTTTCCTTTTTCAATAAAAGTGTTTCTTTTTCATACATATATATTTTTTTTATTTCCAGCACTGCAACTTCTTTAAGGATAAATCGCTAATGTAATAAGTCTTTTCAAGTTGTTTTTGTTGCTGATGTGGATGATATAATGATGCATGTCTACCAAACAACATGTTTTTGAACAGTCAGAGGACCTCAAGAAAACTTTAATATGGACAAAAGCAAAACTGCTTACTGACAGTGTACCAAGCTGATGTTATTGGGCTGATCCCTTTTAAGTGGGAAGGTTATCCAGTAGGTGTGCATGTGTGTGTACGTGGAGACAAAGTTAATTTCATGACCTTTGAATAGGGCGGGTAAATTAAAGATTAAGTTGGTGTAGCTACTGATCAAATTAAAAAGGTACTGATGCAAAAGTTATAACAATGACAGCATACACTACACTACCTTCCTCCATGGCATCAGTTTTAGCTTATTGTCTGTCAAGTGGTATCTGTAACAACAGAAGTTGCCATTTGACACTTTTTTAACTTAGTTTAGTTAGAAAGTTGGTTGTCACCCATGCATACAGAAAATGATATTATTATTATTAGATAGATCCAACCAATATAGTTACTGGTAGAGTGTGTGTAATGATATTATTAATAACAGTAAACATGGCCATTCTAAAAGAAATTTATTAAATGTTAGGGCGGCACGGTGGTTTAGTGGTAGAAGGTCATGGGTTCGATTCCTGGGTCTTTCTGGGAGTTTGCATGTTCACAGTCTGAAAACATGTACATTAGGTTGATTTGTGATTATAAATTGCCTATAGGAATAAATGTGAGTGAGTATTGTTGTTTGTCTAAATGAAGCCCTGGCAACTTGTCCAAGTGTACCCTTGCCTTTCCCTATGCTGCTGAGATAGGCTCCAGCAGATCTCCGTGATCCAGAGCTAGGGAATAAGCAGGTTTTAAGATGAATGAATGAACGTATTGAATGTTAAACATTATAGAAATGGATATCAGTGCCTACTTAATAAAAAAAAAAGACTAAAGTTAGATTTGGTTCGTTTTTTTTTTGCTGTTTGCTGTTTGCTGTAGTGCCTTGTTAAAAGTAAGCTAATTTCAGCCATTTTTCTGGTTTATAACAAATAACAAGGATTTCGACACATTTTCCAATACTGAGAAAAGGACAAAATCATCCACGCACATCAAACCTTTACGGCTATGCTGATATGACATTTTCTCTTAAAGAAAACAAAGTATGCAATATGCAATAACACAGATATAGGAAATCAGATATATACAGATATATACTGTATAGTAATTGTTATTTTTTTATATTCAGAGCTATCAACATTTAAATTGTGTTTTTATGATAAGCTGTTATTTTAAAAATTAATTGCTGTGATTCTTTTCTTTTTTTTAGAGTTTTCCTTTTCCGCATTGAGGCCTCATGTCATATTGCTGGGTTTAGATACTGTGTAGCTAAGTACCCAGATTGTGATATTCATGTCTTGTTATGATGTGGTGCATTACCATGTAAAATAATTTTTATGAAGTATCATGTATTTTAAGATATTTAAAAATATTTAAATAAAAACTGGTATATACACAGCTCCGACTGTTACTTTCATTTATTTGGAGGGCCTGTCATACCTTTTTGATTTTATTAACTGTGGCCTTCAGTCAAACTCAGGAGCAAACAAGGGTCCATGTTAATTTCAGGTGCCACTGCTAAGGGGTTGTATTAGTGGCTAAAGTGTTGGACTGATATCAAAAAGACCAGGATTCGATTTTAGCACTTGAACGAGACCTTCAACTCCTGATTGTATAAAAAAAGCTGTATAAACTCAGCTCTATTAATGGAGATAGATGTAAGTTACTCTAGATAGGGGCCTCTGCAAATGTAAAATATAAATGTCCTCTAAGGGCTTATAAAAAGATCTTCTATAGACTACCAACAGAATGCATTGAGGTACCAACAGTTGACACTAGTATAAACATCATTCACAATTCAGTCTTAGGACATTAGTATGCCCTGTAAAGTATTCATCCTGATCTTGAAAGTGATATCAATATGAAGCATCTCTGTTATGATTACAATTCATTCATTCATTCATTTTCTATACCTGCTTATTCCTGAATTCGAGGTCTGCTGGAGCCTATCCCAATGCACATAGGGTGAAGGGCAAGGGGTACACCCTGGACAGGTTGCCAGTCCATTGCAGGGCCACACACACACACTCCCCCACTCACTCCTATGGGCAATTTTGAATCACTAATCAACTTATTAAATGTTTTCGAACTGTGGGAGAAAACTGGAGTACCCGGATACCCACGCAAGCGCGGGGAGAACATGCAAACTCCGTACAGAAAGACCCCTTGCCCGGGATTCAAACCCAGGACCTTCTTGTTGTAAGGCGACCGTGTCGCCTGATAACAATTCGGTATTTTATTAAAAACATTATATCTAACAGTCTTAGAAAAAATAAACTAGCTAATACAATCAGCAGCTATGAGATGTGAAAATGCCCTGAATGCCAGAAGGTAAAATGTTACATCAAATAGTCCAGAATATTTATTTACTTCAGTTTAGTTTAATGGCCTGGTCAGGTGTTTTGAGCCCTTTATGGTGGCTTGGATGATATGTTATGTGGCTTTGCTATAGGCTTAAGAAGTATAAAAATACTAAGAACAAAATGACATGAAAGTAACAGCCTAAAACAGAACCATTTTTTAAAGGAAGTTTGTCTCCTAGTGCTAAACCTCAAATTTATTGCAATTTCTTTTGGTTTAATTTCTCAGTATTCTCTATTATTAATAAAAACAATTATATTACGCGATTTAATGCAATAAGTGGTTTTGTTAAATTCCTTTTAAAAGTACAGTCGGTATACTCTAATACCATTCAGTAAGTTTATCAGTAGATATAGAGGTATTAAACTATTAAATCTTAACGTAAAACAGTAACAAATCAGAGAATTGCTACTGCATCTAAATGTTAAACACGTCCAAAAGGATAGCTTTACGATTTCTCTGTAATTATTTATTTATATTTATTGTTTAGAGTGGTGCAGTGGTGTAGTGGTTAGCAAAAAGTCTTTCCCAGGCAAGGGCTCTGAGTACTCTGGTCGCTAGTCTATCGCAGGGCCACGCAGAACCACATGCATTCACACTCACTCATATGGGCAATTTAGCATCATCAATCAACTTAATGCACATGTTTTCAGACTATGGAAAAAAAACGTTCCCAGGGGAAACCCACACGAACGCGAGGAGAACATGCAAACTCCACATAAAAAGACCCTGTGCAAGGGATTCGAACACTGGACCTTCTTCTTGTAAGGGGACTGTGCTAACCACTAAGACACCACGCCGCCCATTTATATATATATATAAAGTAAAATATATATATATATATATATAGAGAGAGAGAGAGAGAGAGAGAGAGTAAAAGAGGTAAAAGAGTAATTCTCTTGAACAATCCTTGTTCATGCTGGAATGGAGAATGGGAATTGAGGCTAACATAAACCCATAGCTGTATACTAGTTAATTATACTATTATGATGCATTCTTTCTTCCTGATTTAAGGCAGTTGACTGGAGTTTAATAATTATAACATCCTATCGATTTATTTATTTATTTTAATCTATTCCATAAATTTTTATTTATTTCCATTTTTTCCCCTTTAAGAGAAAACTGAAGAATGAGATGTTGAAGGTTTTTAATGCATTTTGAACGGTAATCCACTTTAGTCATTAAGAATGAAACACAGCTCTGACCTTGGCTTTGATTCATTTTTCTCACTGAATTTTGAAGCTATATTCCGCCAATTGATCCACAGATAAAAGCTGAACATTCAGCCATCCACTGAGGCATGTAATATCTGTTCGGAACTACAAACAATGTCAATTACATCACTTATTCACTTATCTTTGAGGTTGTTCTCCTTCAGTCTACACCTTACTACACACTACATCGACCATGATTATTGCTTTAAAACACCAGCTGTGTTTCAAAAGGGCAATTGTTTGTAATTGCCAGCGCTGAAGGAAAGCTTCTGAGAACCTGTTGCCTTGCCAGCATGTCTCCCATATGTTGATACTGCTGTCACTCATAGGCATTGTGCCATTAAGCAAATTGTTCATTTTCCAAGCGCAGTGTATGGCAAATGCACAGCCAGATGTTTGGGGAGCCACACAGAGGCTTTGGATGAAAGTCTACAACACATGCCACCATGGCCTTGAGCTGAATGTGTCATGCCAAAGGCACTGGTGTAATAAGCATTACCCCCTCTGGCAGGCTCATAGGAGCCCTGTGCTGGCTTCCCAGGGGCCACCACTCTCTTCAGAATTCTCCATTCTATCCTCCTAGTTTACGCCTCCATGCTGTTCTATTCTATTCTTTAGTCTATAAATATTGAGCCACACAAATGCTTGGTCACTTTGGAATTCTAGTCCCTAACTCTAACCCTAACCCCCAAGGAGGAGTTTTGGGAGTTGTAGATTCTGTTGGCTGCGTTTGTAGTTCACAGTATTTTATATGAATTTTATACCTGATTGGATTTATTACTGACATAGCAACTTTTTAATTATTGACACAGCGAAAGAAACAACAATTAATTATATTTGATGAAATAAGATTATTGCATTATTTTATTATGAATATTTTTATTATTATTATTATGAACAATAGTGCAAAGTAAATTTAGTTAGTGCCTTTAACTTAGGTTACAAGATGTATTTTCTTTTAATCTGTGTATTAAGATGGGATGTAATGTGTGTCTGTGTCTTCGTCTGTGTGTTTTTGGAAAAGCAAGTAAATGTGCTTAAAGTAAAAGTTTTTTCAAGATAGTATTGGTATCTCGAAAGGCTTGGCCCATAGATATATAGATATACAAAGAAATCGTACCAATATAATATCATTTTAAATATAATGCCTGATACAGGTTTAAAAAAACTTGGTACAAATGTAACAATCACCTGAAAATTATTAATTTGTTTATGTATTTATTTATCTTCTACACCCATTTATTCCCTAACTTGGGGTCACAGGCACTGCTGGAGCCAATTCCAGCGCTCATAAGGCAAGACGCAGGGGTACATTCTGAACAGGTCACCAAGCCATTGCAGTGCCACACACTCACATTTACTCGTATAGGCAATTTAGAGTCAATCAACTTAATGTACATGTTTTTGGACTGTAGGAGGAAACTGGAGAATCCCGGGTAAAGTCACATAAGCTAGAAGAACATTTAGAAACTAAATTAGTTAATTTACATCAGGTCTTCAACATTAATTTATCCATTCATTCATTTATTTATATTCTAGCCTACTTATTTTCTTTCTGGGTCATAGGGTCTGCTGGAGCTTCTCCCAGCTCTCTCGAGGGAAACAGCAGGAGAGGCACAACCTTGACAGGTTGCCGGTCCATCAGAGGGCCACAATCACACACACCCCTGTAGTCAGTTAAGAATCACCAATCAGAACTGGAGTACCCGGAGTACAGGGAGAACATGCAAATTGTGCACAGAAAGACTCTTGGCCGGGAATCGAACCCAGAAGCTTCTTGCTGTGAGGTGTCAGTGCTAACCACTATGCCATGCCTTAGCCAAGGTGTCTAGGTCTGTAACATGATTAGCTATAAAAGGGATATCTTAGAGAGGCAGAGTGTCTCAGAAGCAAAGATGAGCTCTCCAAACTGTAAAAGAGTGCGAAAAAATATTGTACATTACATTAAAACAGCATTACTCAATGTCAGATTGCAAATTATCTACAGTGCATAACATCATTAAAATATTCTGAGGAACTGGAAAAATCTCTCTGTGTGTGGGACAAGACAAATGACTTGATGAGATTTATTAGACCAAGGTTGTTGAAAAGATCCAATCTAATTGTAGGCTCTCTTCATATCCGCCTGATTGAACCTGACTGATTTTGTTCTGATAAAAACAAAAGTGTGTCTATGTAAACATTTATCCACAAACTTTTGTCAATATAGTGTAATTAGATAGGCTAACACAACTAGCATGTTTTAGCCAGGTTAAATAAAATCTATGTCACTTGAGAAATTAATGGCAATTTTCTACCATACCAGTCATTTTTTACTATAATCAAATCAACTTATTTCCCAGTGAGTTATTTCCTCTCTCACACATCTTTTTCACTGAATATGATTATAGAAAATTTGAGAATATTGTATGTATCCCAAAAGAACTGACCAAAAGAAGGGACCTCATAAAGCAGCAATATATTCTATTCAAAAATTTAGCTGAGACAGGACTCCAGGACTCCCTTCTTCTTCTTAATACAACCACAACAGGCTGCATTGTCTTTTTTTACTTTTTGAGGTTTTTATTGTCACAGTCTCTGTAGACTAACTGAAGGCTAAGGCAAACATTGGGCCTCATTAAACAACTCATTTTATATTATCATCAGTATTTAAATAAAAAGGATGGCAACACAAAACTATAAATAAGGACAAATAAAATTAGTCATGCAATTACCACAACAAAAGCATTTTATAAACAGAGAATAGGCTGTTTGCAAAAACTGTACACCTACAAATAAGTATATTATAAAATGTAGTTTATTGAAGTGTGTCAATATGAATTCTAGTTAACTTACTCATTAAACCTTCTTCTAATTTTTATAGAACTTACTAAATTGGAGTACTTCGGGTACTGAGCTGTGTCTCTCTGTAAAACTATGTAAGAATGTTGAGATATAT
>JAOTQW010000004.1:9701574-9711648 GCA_026260075.1 Sisor rabdophorus | reverse complement strand
TAGATAGATAGATAGATAGATAGATAGATAGATAGATAGATAGATAGATAGAGAAGGAAAACTAGAAAGAAGTTCAAGTCCACTGCTGTTTGCTTCCTGAGCAAGCCCTTAACCCCTTTTTTGATGTAAAATAGATATGTGACAAAGACATTTTAATAAATCTAATAAACATTTACTACTATATGTTTGTTTCTCATCATTATATTGGTTAAGTTAAAATTTAGAGGGCTGGGTGATCATAAACGTACTGTCTGCAAATACCAAACCATCACAGGGCATATTTAAAACTATATATACGTTTAAATCCGTAAAAAAAGTATGAGGAATATGCTATGTGCAGAAAACGCAATTTTGGCCTGAGAGCCTCGGGGCAGGGAGCTCTTCCAATCTTTCTGTCTGAATTTGTACAGGCCAGTGACAGAGAAAGGATGCTGGCGAATCAATCAGCCATGGAGTCCAAATGTTCTAATCTGATATGGCTGTCTGAATGTAGCAGCAGGGAACCGCTCTCTTCCTGGAGAACTCAGTAAAGTGTGGAAAAATAACATACTGAGCAAAGAAACAGCTTAATCAGGCAGAAATAACATGGTTTGTATGTTTACTAGCATTTGATGTGGTGTAGTAAGGATAAAGATCTCTATATAGGAAAGGATGTCTCTTCAGTCATAACTATTTCCCTAAAGTGCTAACAGTTTTTAAAATACATGTTTTTTGACTGTGGAAGGAAACCCAAGTACCTGCAGGAAACCGATGCAAGCACAGGAAGAACATGCAAGCGCCTCAACAAAAGACACCGTACCCGAGAATCAAACCTTTTTTCAGTGAGGCAACTGTACTAACCACTACGCCACTGCCACATCTAAGTGTTAATTTTTTTTATTGAATCATAAAATTATTTGTACTTTTCACCACAGCCTTTCAACTACAGGCAATTTATGCATATCCACACAGCTGGTATATGACAGTGAAAAATAAGTGAAATATAAGCAAACAAGATGCTATGATTTGAAGTAAAAAATAAAGCTTCATGCTTATGGCTGCACAGTATAGTTGGCAAGGCTGTAAAATATGCATTAGGCTGAAAGCCAAGCATGAATAATCATTCCAGCTGCTCACATCTCATTGCAAACTATGTTTTAGTAACCAGTGACACGTTATACCTTTATTTCACTACTGAAACGAAAAGGCTTAAACAGCTTCTAGCATGACAATACCAAAAAGCAAACAGCAGGAAGATTTTCCAAGGTTGGAGTGTAAAAGCTCAACCTTACTAAACACCGGTGTGATAAACGTAGAGTAGTGGAAGTTTATTATAAAAGAAAACACTCAAAAAATGATTCAAAATATTAACATTTGTTCAATAGCTATGATGAGATATGCAAAAAAAGAATTTTACTACGCTGTAAAAAAATATGTAACAAATAAAGGCATTTACATTTAATTGTGTGTAAACTGCACACAGTAAGTGTGAGTTAATTACAAGATTACATTTGTTTTGACTGTGAGTGAGAAAAAATAAATATCTCAAGTAGCTTAGCAAAAAGAATTAAAGAGAATTAGGTTGAAACCAAAAATATAAACATGTTTGTATAAACATTTATTGATTTATTGATTCATTCATTGATTCATCCAGTCACTCATTCTTAGTTACTGCCTTGTCAAAAATAAGAAACAGCTACATCACTCGAGTTCATAATCCAGGAGGGAGGTGGTAAAGCAGTAGTTATAATACCTGAAAGATCAGGGGTTCAGTTCCAAAGACCACCAAATTGGCAGTGTTGTGCCCCTGAACAAAACCCGTAACCCTCAACTGTATAAGAGATAGATGTAAGCTTATTAGATTATAGACTCACTTGATAGTCATAGTCATAGCGTTCAGTACATCCAGTTTGGATGTCACACATTTGTTTAACATTGTGTCCTATGTTTAGAATATTCCCCTTTTTTTTCATTCTTAATATGATGCCAAGTTTTATTACCAGCAGATTTGACATAGGTAAATCTAAACAGTTTAAGCACTAGACAGCATATCTTTGATCTGCGGTTTCTATTCAATAAACCATTGATGAAACATAATAGTCAGTTTATGTACAATGCGTAATGCACAAAAATTCAATAGCATTAGATAGCATATTATTGGGTGACTGTATTATTAATAAGATTTGTTTTGGAATGCAGGAAGTAATCAATAATTATCTGCTTTAATAGTGTCCTAACGAGCTACAGTGAAAGCCAATACATATCTGTAAAAAAAGATTTTGTTCGGATATGTGGATAAAAGAATTGCAGCTTTTTATCTGTAATGTGGAATAAATGCCATTTACAACCATTCCAAACACATATTAAATATTAATATCCAACTACTGTGGAGAAAACATTTGGCCATATTCATAAACAACTATAACTGTTATAACTGTTTATGATGATTATTTCAAAGTTTTCTTGCAAGCATTCTTTTAAAAAGTATCTAATAATGTGCTTTAAAAAAGTTTATATGGCATAGACTCATGTAGTTATACAAAGGTTCGTAGTCAATATACACTTTATTTCTAAAAGTATTCACGAACCCATCCAAATGATGAGAATCGGGTGTACCAATCACTTCCATGGCCATAGGTGTATAAAATTAAGCACCTAGTCATGCAGACTGTTTTTAGAAACATTTGTAAAAAATGGGTTGCTCTCAGGAGCTCTGTGAATTACAGGGTAGAACAGTTGTAGGATGCCACCTGTGCAACAAATCCAGTTGTGAAATTTCCTTGCTCCTAAATATTCCACAATCAACTGTCAGCTGTATTAGAAGAATATGGAAGTGTTTGGGAATGACAGCAACTCAGACACAAAGTGGTGGCTACGTAAACTGACAAAGCGGCGTTGCCAAATATTTTTTATAGTTGATCTCTACAGACATCCAAAATTCATGTGGCCTTTAGATTGGTTCAAGAACAGTGCACAGAGAGCTTAATTGAAAGGCTTTCCATGGCTGAGCAGCTGCATCCAAGCCAAACCAAAGTGTTAGATGTGTTGGTGTAAAGCACGCTGCCACTGGACTCTAGAGCAGTGGGGGTACTGGAATCACGCTTATCCATCTTGAAAACGTATGGATGCTTCTGGATTTGGCAGTTGCCAGTTTTACGGCATTGTGCCAAGTGTAAAGTTTGGTGGAGGATTTTTTAGGAGCTGGGCTTGGCCCCTCAGTTCCAGTAAAAGGAACTCTGAATGTTCCAGCATACCAAGACATTTTGGACAAATCCATTCTTCCAACTTTGTGGAAACAGTTTGGCCCCTTCCTCTTCCAACATGACTGTGCACTAATGCATTAGTGCATAAGGCAAGGCCCATAGAGACATGGATGACATAGAGTCTGGTGTGGATGAACTCGACTGGCCTGATCTTAACCCTATAGAACACATTTGGGTTAAATAAGAGCAGAGACTGAGAGCTGGGTCTTCTCATCCAACATCAGTGTGTGACCTCACAAATGCGCTTCGGGGATAATGGTCGAAAAAACCCATAAACACTCCTAAACCTTGTGGACAGCCTTCCCAGAAAGGTTTAAGCTGTTATAGCTGCAAAACGTGGACCAATGTCATTTTGAACCTTATGGATTAGGAATATGATGTCATTTACATTTACAGCATTTTGCAGCCCCCCGATTCAGCATGACTTACAATTGAGGGTTAGGGCCTCACTCAGGAGCCCACAGTGGTGGGAATCGAACCCCAGTCTTTCTGGTACCAGTCCAACATCTTAACCACTAATCCACCCCTTCGACACTAGGCCACCCCGCCCCATTTAAGTTCATATGCAAATCGAAGCAGGTAGGCAAGTACTTTTGGCCATATAGCATATAACAACAGTAAAAAACTGTAAAATACTCAAGATTAACACATACAACACATTAACACAAGATTAACACAAGTCACGATGACACAAAGTAAACCAGGTTACAAAAATTATATATAATTCATTAGTTATTTATTTGTTGTTACTTAAAAGTTAATTTATCTTTTATACCTGCTTATCTCTAATTCAGGGTCACAGGAGCTTATCCCAACTCTCTGAAGGGTTCAAGGCAGGAGGCGTATACCTTGGAAAGTTCACCAGCTCATCACAGCGCCACACAAACACACACATACACTCACACTCACTGATTAATTTAGAATCATATCCATGCCGTTTTGCTGCGAGGCAACAGTGCTAACCACTTAGCCACTCTACTGCCCTTTGTTACAAAAACGTATAATGTTTAAATGTTAACAACACAGTTTGTGGAAAACATAAGCGAAAAATGCCTGTTTTTAGATCACCTTGTTACAGTAACACACAACACCTAACTCTTCAGTCACTTACCACGTCACCAGAATTCTGATTAGTCGCACATGCAGCTCATTACACATTCTTGTACACTCTCACTCACTCCCCTACAAAAGAACACACAACCCCCCTTTGTCATTGTCTGATCTCGTCGAAAATACACTGGACTCTTGAATGTTTCCTAAGCTGCTTTTTATCTGCTTTCGAAACCAGCTCCACAAAGTCTTTTTTCCTGTTTTCTTGTTTTAGTCTTCACCTTTTCTTCTAACATATCCTTTCATTCCTGAACTTCTGTCTATACCTACCATCACCTCTAGTTTGTCCCTTTTTTGACATGCAACAATACTTTATGTATTGTAAGTAAACTATCGGTACCTTTAAAAGAGGTTAGAAAAAAGGGATAAATTTGTGATAAATATTTTTTGTACAGTTTGCCCTTCTTTGAAATGAAAGATCATTGAAATAATAGCTTTAGTCTATTTTAAGTTTTATGTTCGGTAAATAATTATAAGAAATGATTATGGTTCTGTTACCTAATAATAAAAAACCTAATCATACATTAAGTTATATATAAACACCTAGGATAAAACGGTTAAGTCCAATGTCCATCAGGAAATTGGCTCTTTTATTTTTAAACAAATAAAAAAGTGGTATCCGAACAGCAGATGAGTAAAATTCATTTGGAATAAAAGGTTATTAACTTAAGGAAAGATAACTGAAAAGATGGGAAAGACAATTATTTGGTAAACAAGGAAAAAAACAAGAAGGCTGAAATACAAAGACCCACGGGGCAGTGATGCTTGAAGTGCATAAATAAATGCACTTTTTATCTATTCATTCTTAATCAACTAGTTTTGCTAGCAATTTCCTATGAATAAAAGCATTTGAGGACACCTTTCACTATCTGAGTAAGTACTGAACTTTCCATAACAGGCTTAATTTCTTTCATCAAACAAAGTAAAAAAAGATATATCAATGCAATTACACCCCCCCCACACACACACACACAATATCTTTTGATTTTTAGAAAAAAACCCACTAAACAATAAGGGTAAAAAAAACATGTTTTCTTTCTGAGTTACATGAAGCTAACCTTTGCATTTTTCAGAACTGCTGTTTATGCTTCTTTACACTGCACCAATTTGCTTGTGTCACTTTGATTGACAATAAAGAGACAGTAATTCCTTCCTTTTTCTCTCAGAATGTTAACGGTTTAACGGTAAATGTTAACGGCTTTGGTATTGATGGGATTAGAAACGTGCAAATTCCTAATAAAAAAAAGGGGAAGCAGTCTACAAAGAGCAGCATTTTTAAAACTTTTCAAATAATATATTGCCTATGAATCTACATTATGAAGTCATTAAATATACCAGTAACTACCAACTCTCCTGGGACCTACTGGGAGCTGTGCTCACATTTTCGAATAGTGCTCCCTGGCCCTCTAAGTGATACATAACCCTGACAGAATTCCCCATGCTGTCACTTCAGAGTTACCCTTCGAAAGCTACAGAGAGAATGATAAATGCACTCCCCTCTTTGACACAACAATCCCAACATACTTTACACTCTTTACCTCCCTTCCTTTCTGACTGCCCATCCCTCTTTCTTTCTACTTTTATACCATAAATTTGTTCATCTCTTACTCTCTGTGCACTCACCTTTCCTTCTCTTTCTTTTACTGATTGCATTTCTGTGGCTTCTATCTACTCCCACTGCTTATGATGGAACACTTATATTTACTCCGCTGTTTATCATCCTACTGTATCAGTGTATGTTCTTTTTAAGATATCTGCAAGATAGCTGCAAAACAATCCGCAACCTGAAAAAGAACTGCTAGAGGCATGGCCCATGATCCTTGCACATGCTCAATATTCATATTACCGTGTATAATATATAAAAAGGAACTCCCCCCATACACACTTACTTTACTCTAATATCATTTCATTGAGTCCTCAGCATAGCACCACATTATATGGAGATAAATGCAATTAGCATTTTAATTTGATGGCTGAGTGAAAAGCCAGATCTGGAGTTACATGCACGAATATTCCCTCATTTTCTTATTCAGGGATCACTCATTCTTGCAAGTGTGACAAAATTTTTGTTATTGATTTTTTAAAATTTGTTTATCTGCTCAGACACATCATCCAAATACAAATAACTAACAACACCCCAAATTTTGTCATTTAAAAAACAACCACTAACCTGATTTTGCTTATCACATGACAACTACTAACCAGGTAGAATGTGAATGTGCTTCCTCCAAGATATGGAAAACCAACACCACATTTTTGTTGCTATTACTTTAGAACATTTGGCATATTTCACAGCATTTTACATTTATCTTTTTTATACAACTGAACTTTAGGTTAAGGGCCTTTAACGGCGCAGTTGTTTTAAATAGCAATTACAAATGCTGGGACTGGGACTTGAACCTGAAAATCTAATTATCAGATTAGCAGTCCAACACCAACCACTGTGTGGAAAGTAATATATTTATATGTATAAATGCATGCTATAAAATACACAAATGCCACATTTTTGCCATAGTGCACCTTGAGAATAGGATCCTATGAGATGCAAACAGGAGGCTTTTACTTGTAAGTGGGTATGAGGCAAGAGGTCAAATGCATTATGTATATTGAGGGGCATAATGCTGGTTCATATTTAAAAAAGAACCAAAGGGGGAAATCCTTCTTGGTCTCAAGACACCCACTTTAAATTTAAATCAAAATGCAGATGCAGTTATTTGACTTTCTACTGATATACCCATGATATATTCTGATATATAAGTGCTGTCTATATTTCTACTGAAACAAAAAAACTTCCATCTGCCATCTATGATAGCTGAGTTTGATGTCAATCTGTACCATAAAGCCTGTTTACTTCCAATCCTGTGAGGTTGCAGAAAATCTTTTTTCTAGTATCTTTGCAAGTTAATTGGACTGTGATATTAATTCAGTAACAGGAACTATCTGTGCATGAAGAAAATATTCAATAATATAGATGTATATTATCAGTGTACATTTGTTTATACATTAATTATGCATCCACTGTAAAAAAAATACAGTTTACAGATGTGCCTATTTCTATTTAAACATAAGTCATTGCTTTAAAATGGTACTAGTAGTAGGAAGTCTATGCTTTTTGTTGTGGTCTCAATAAATTTTCTATTAGCTTTTATTCCCAAGTTAGTTCTATTTGTATAAAACATAAACAATGATTTATTCATATATAAAATAGATGACATATGGATTAAGGCACAATGTATCTAGGTCTCAGGATGTGTAATGACCGCCCACTGATGTAATTTTATTTCAAATTATCTGGATTTACAATTGCCAAATCATCCAAATGTAATCCAAGTCCAAATGTAAAAAAGTGTCTCAACACGTAGCATGACAAATTTAGGGGTTGATTTTTTGGGGATAATTTATTTTTTGCAAAGCATTTTGAATTACCACTGTGCATGAAATGTTATAAATAAATAAACTTTCTTTTCTTTTTTTTACTTTGCCTTTCTTAAACTGGTAGGTCCATTATTCAGTCAGAGACATTAATTTGTCCCAGTTTGGAACTACTTTAACTTTAAACTTTGATGGAAATGGTTACTGGAAATCTTTGCATACTGATCATCTTTAACCTTGCTGAAACATGTTTGTCCCAATAAATGAAAATAATGTGAAAATGTGGATCATATGCTGTGGTCCTTTACCAGTTCACAAATTAACAACCTTTTTTCCACTACTATCATCAAACCACCAGCTTAGAGAATGCAGTATATTTTACATTTAAATGGTGCTTTAGTATTTTAGTAACTGTACTAACTGTTTAATTTGTATCTAATTATTAATTAATCAATTCAATCATTCATTTATTCATCTTCTATATTCATTTATTCTCTGGGGGAAATCTCCTGGCAGAAATTGGGCAAAAGGCACGGGTACACCCTGGACAGGTTGCCAGTCCATTACAGAGACACATAGTGAAAACAACCACACACACACACACATTTACTCCTATGGGCAATCTAGAGTCACCAACCAACCTAATGTACATGTTTTTGGGCTGTGGAAGGAAACCGAAGTACCCGGAGGAATACCCTTAGCTCCATATGAACCCAGGACCTTCTCTTTGTGAGGGAACTGTGCAAACACTCCATCACATTAATAATTTATTATTTGTATATAATGCATCATTAACATTTTAACAGAAATGTCTCACCTGTTTGGGCAAACTTTGTAGCTTAAGGTTTATAGTCTGACTTGACAGTCTGTTTAAAGTTTTCAGGTTGTGGGTTTAAAATTTTTTTCTTACCTCTGCTGAAAGACCTGTAAATCTAATTTTAATTTGGCTTGTTATATTCCTTTAAATATAATAGTGTGTATTTCAAGCCTGACAAGATTAACTGCTTATCAAAGACAAATAACAAACTACCCCCTGGCTCTTATATTCTCTGGAAAGTAATCTAATACCTGCAAATGACATGTGCTTAAAAAAGGACATGTTTAAAAATATCAATAATAAACAATGTGTACCTTTATCATCAATATTTATTCACATAACCGTCATGTAAGGTTTTAGATTTTGTTTTATGTTGCTGTTTCATGTTTATATTGCATTTATGTTCTTAAATTATAGTTAATTGTTTATGCTTTTGTTTACTTTCTGTTTTGTCCTTGCATTTGCATGCTGGTCTCCACCTTTATCAATCCTCCTTGAAATGTATAAAAACCCTAAGGTATCACAGCCTTAGTTAGACTTGATGACTGCAGCGACCGACCAGCGCGTTCTCAATAAAGAATCCCTCTAAAGAGAATCCAAGTCTCCTGGTCTTTACTGGAACACTATCATATGTATTTATCAGTGATGGAAGGTACATTTGGCACCTGGGGCTTTCAGGAGAGACTTGCACTAAAGAAACATCTTTTAATATCACATCTTGTCATGATTATTAAGACCATAAATACAAGAGACAGAGACATTTCATGTATTGAGTGTAAAAACTTTAACTCCTCCACTTGAGATGAGAACACTTCAACCTGAATGGAACAAACCACCCTTTTCCGACTAAGAGACGAGTGATCCTGTGGTCTCCAAACCTGACTCTCTCCTGCCACAGGCTGTGCTTAGAAATCCTGTCCATAAAGATAATAAACAACGCTGGTGATGAAGGGCAAACTCTGCATCCTTGGCCACAATGCAGTCGATGCAGTCGTGGTGAAAAAACTCAGAAGATGGTATAATGCTAATCCAGTATTCCACAGCTAGGACAAAAAACGCATTGTTTCTGCTGACTCTCTGGTACCCTGGCATATACTTTCCTGGAAAGTGTGGCTGAGGAGTGTGATTCCCGTTTAATTGGAACACACCCTCCGGTCCACTTTTTTAAAAAGAGGGATCACCATCATGGTCTGCCAGTCCAGAGGTCCAGTTGGCAGGGCTCTGCTTTCCTCTCCTGAGGCATCGGATGGCTTGCCAGAATCTCTTCGAGGCAGTCCAGTTGTTCTCCCTGGCCCTCTTCCCAGACCCTAGTTTTTGGGACTTCTTAGGACTTCTTCTTCAGTTCTTCAATTAAGCTTTATTTGTAAAGCGCTTTTAACAATAGTCATTATCTCAAAGCTGCTTTACAGATACACATACAGGATGAAATGACAGTTGTTTGTCCCTGGAGAGCAAGCCAGAGTATGCATTGGCGACAATGGCAAGGAAAAACTCCCTAAGGGAAATAGGAAGAAACCTTGAGAGGAAACAGAC
>JAOTQW010000004.1:9663886-9684992 GCA_026260075.1 Sisor rabdophorus | reverse complement strand
GGGTGTACCCCTGCCTCTTGCCCTATGTGAGCTGGGATAGGCTCCAGCAGACCCCTGTGACCTCAAGCTCAGGAATAAGCGGGTAGAGAATATAAATAAATGAATAAATTGTTAAGGATACATAAATTGTAAAGAAAAACTTCAGTTGTTTTTTTGTTTGCTTAAAGAAGTCCTTATTTAAAAGGTTTATTTTTCCTTAACATTTTATTTTGCCTACCATTTTAGGCCATTTGTACTGATTTGAAAAAATCTTGTTGTAGCATAATCCTGCATGCAGAGGCAAGACAGCAAATAATGATTTTATTAACAAAACAGAATTGCATTGCTATCAATGTTTCTTTGGTGGCTTATTTATCTTCCATTTCAAATAAGAGCTGCTGGACATGTTTAAATGTTTACTGTTTGTGTTTTCCTGATTTGGCATATAGCCATCATTATTAGAAAAATGTTTAAAACAGTGACACAATCAATAGGTTATTTAAGTAAATGAATTAAACTTAAAACCAACATACTAAGATGGAATAATTCTTTCAACATTTCCCAACAAACACCCACTCAGAATTAGAATATGTTCTTGAGGTGGTGCCGTGGCGGCGCTGTGGCTTAGCATTAGCATGGTCACCTCACAGCAAAAAGGTCCTGGTTTGATTCCCAGGCACGGGGTCTTTCTGTGCAAAATTTGCATGGGTTTACTTAGAGTACTCTAGTTTCCTGCCACAGTCTCAAAACATGTGCATAAGGTTGATTGGTGACTTTTAATTGAGTATAAGAGTGAGTGTGAGTGACCCTGAGTTAGGGAATAAGCAGGTATAGAAGATGAATTAATGTTTATTTTTTCAAGACTTCCTAACCTTTTGCCTGTGGTATACATATGTAATTCTTAATAAGTTTCACTCCATTCACCATTCACCTGTCTTCTATACCCGCTTATTCCCAAACTCGGGGGGCACGGGGGTCTGCTGGAGCCTATCCCAGCGCACATAGGGCGAGAGGCAGGGAGTACAACCTGAACAGGTTAATTATAAATGTAAATAGTAAATTTTAAAGCTTCTAGCCTAAGTGATTTAACAAGAAACAGAAATAATCAAACTATACCCTGATCCCTCAACCATTGTAATTACCCTTTTTACTATATCTGTTGACAGATGCATTAGGTACTTTATGGCTTTGACAGATGAAGCAAGTGACCCCCTCATGCGAGAAATTTTCCAGAATTTGACACCCACATGATCTTTATGGCCAGGGAGGAGGGCTGCAAGAAAATTCACATAATCTTAATGCAATTTACTGCAGCAGCCTGAAAGTCAACAGTGTCCTCCAGTGGTCAAGCAGAGAAATACTAGAAAAGCTTGTAGACGCTGTAACATAGCTGGTGCCAGACCATAACTAACAGATTCCAATGAGGGGAAAGGCAATCAGCAATATGTATACTTTTGGTATGCGGTATACTTGATGCTTTGTGATACAATTACACACTGACTTACTCACTCACTGTTTGATCTTAAATTTCATGTTAAGTGAAAAGAAAATCGGTTTCTTTGCTGATTCTATATGTTTATGCACTGACAGAGAAATAATCAGTCTAATTTAAATTGAATGTTTATTCTAACAGTGAGACAAGAATATGACATCCAGAAATCATGCATTTAAAAAGAAAAAGTTGAATTTAATTTGCATTTTAATTTGATCATCTATAAAATAAGCGAGATATGTGGCTCCCATGTGTCTTTTATACAGGTAACGAGTTGAGATTAGGAGCACTCTCCTAAAGGGACTCTCTTGAAGGGAGTTTAATCTCTATCCTGAGCTCGTTACCTGCATAAAAGACAATGCTTGATAGAAGCAGATTCCAAACTGAATCCAACATAAAATCCCCATCTCATGTTCAACAACGTTAGGGACAAGATTATATATGTGCACACAACTGGAATGGGCTACAAGATCAATGCCCAGCCAACAGTTGATGAGATTTGCGAAGGAAACACAAAGTAACTGTCAATCTCACTCTGTCTGGGGCTTCATGCAAGATCTCATCTCATTTCAATCATTAAAAAATTGAGGATTCAGCTTATAACTACAGGATGATCATATTAATGATCTTTAAGCAGCTTGGACCATAGTCATCAAAAAAACAATTGTTAACACACTACGCCATGAAAGACTGAAATCCTGCAGCACCCAAAGTCCCCTTGCTCAAAACAGCCTGTCTAAAGCTTGCCAAAGAATATCTAAATGATTTAGAGGAGAACTGGGTAAAAATGTTGTGGTCAGATGAGGCCAAAACAAGCTCTTTAAAAGTTTTCAGCAGAAGGAACCAAAGGTTAGAGTTGCCAAACAGCAGCCTTAAAAACATAATGACTAAAAGGCTCTGCAAAAAAAAGACAAAAAAGAAAGATCTCAATCAAAAGCATTTTCAAAGCACAAATAATCATACTACAAGACACAATACAAATATTTGTTTATAACTAAACTATTTCTGCAAGATTTCAGTTCAGTTGGAGGTCAGTGCTAAACCTGCGACACTCCTTTTAAACACGGATCGGTCAATTAGCAAAGTCACTATTGAACAGTTATCTACAACAATCTGAAATCTTTAAACAAGATCTTACAGGCTCTGCCATGTTTTAAACATTAGCATGTGATCTGTGTTATAGCGCAGAATAAAAAAAAAACCTAACCTGAAAGGAAAAAGGACAAGTAACATGGCCATGAATGCAGAGATGAGCTGATCTACTCATGCCGGTCACAAGGAACATTTAGAGAACTGGAAAGTCCGCTACAGCAGACCAAAGCATCAAAATACCCAGACACCTCCATGAAAAAAAAAGTGACCGGGTATTATAATGATAATTCATGCACTTGGTGTCTAAAAAAAACTTTATCCTAAAAATCTAATTGTGAGTATAGTGTATAATATAGCAGTTATAGTTTAGCAGTTGTTTAGCAGTTATAGTCTACTGTATATTTAAATTTTTAATTTTTGTGTAGTAATGTCCTATAATTGTGTCAGAAAGATTTTACCTCTAACCAAAACAGGTAAACCCGAATCTGGACGAATTTGGAGTAGCAGTTAAGGGTTAGAGGACTTGTTCAGAATTACAGCTTGCCCTGAAGAATGACACTGGAGGTTTCTTCTGTGAATTTAAATTGACAGCTCCAGGTTTCTCTTTTCGTGTTAGTATTCAATTATGTAGGTATGATCCCAGTGTCTCGGGCTCTAGTCTAATTGTGGCTTGGACCCTAAAAATGACTAAATTACTGCTGATTCTAAAACACTTTATTTTATATACCGCTTTTCTCCTAATTTGGTGTCACAGGGATCTGCTGAAGAAAGGCAGGAGGGGTACACCCTAAACAGGTCTAATTTTAGTGTTTCCAGTTAAATTTCTTAACTCTGGGGCTACCATCTATCCATTTATACATACCATAATTAATAACAAACATTACAAAAATGCAGTGTAGCATATTAAAAAAAGCAGGCTTTTATCAAATTGTCAGGAATCCGCTTGGTTCTTAGCACAGCTGGGGGTAAGACAAAAATGACACATTCACTGAAAAGTCATTAAAAAGGTTGTATTCTCTGAGGAAAGACTAATGAACGAATATTGTGTCTAATACATTGTATAATGTAGCTAATGGTTTCTAGTAAAGGGCTTTTTGGTGTCTTTTCTGTCCTGCACACTGCTTTAATGACAGATACCCTAAATGTAAAAAGGTTTTTTTAGCTGTTATCTGGTTTGATAATAATCAATTAGAAAAAAAAACACCTACATAACTAACAATCTCTAACCCCTCTGTAAGTCAAGTCACCGTTATTTATATACAGCTTTTAAACAATTAAGATCAAAGCAGCTTTACAAAATCATATAAAAAGAAACAATAGTAAGTGTTAAAATTAACATTCAAATTAATATTTGTAAAAAAAATCTTGTCTGGATAGTCAACTCGAAGACAAGATTGTCATTGGGAAACTGCAGCCTAATAATTTTTAACAAATAAGTAATAAAAATGTGTGTATTATGTGTAAGCCGGGTTAAAGAGATGTCTTTAATCAATTTGTATACTGTGTTTCTGCCTTCCGAACAGTAATAGGTAAATTATTTCAGAGTTTGGTTGCTAGAAAAACTGCATCGTCTGCATTTGATTTTGTTATTCTAGGTTTTACCAGTTTGCCAGAGTTCTGAAAGCATAATGGACATGGAGAACTATAGTGGGATAAAAGCTCATTTAGGTGCTGAGGTGCTAAGTCATTCAGGGCTTTAATCGTAATTAACAGGATTTAAAAGTCAATTTGACATTTCATAGGGAGCCAGTGCAGTCTGACAGAAGCAGGCTAATACAATCATTCTTTCTGGTTTTAGTAAGAACACTAGATGCTGTATTCGGGACAAGCTGGATTTTATTGATTAGCTCTACAGAAAATCTAATCTTTTGGTCATAAACACAAAATAAATTTTTCCATTTGACCTCAAGAGCAAAGCTCAAAATTTAAATATATTTTTAAGATGAAAAAATGCAGATTTACAAATATTATAAATGTGGCTCTTGAAGGAAAAACTGCTGTCAAAATCATCTAGCTAACGTTAAATGGTTGATATAGCAGCTACTGCATGTTGAACAGTAAACTGGATTTCATGCAAAGGTCTGTTAATTAATACTTGTGTTTTTAAGATTTAATAATAAGAAACTATTTGTCATCCAGTTTAATATAAACTATACATATGGAAAGTTGTTTAACTTGGTAAATACCAGGCTGTAAAGCATAGCAGTGAATGCTATTGGTAGCATGTAGAGTGTGAAAAGTAACTGCCTTAAAACTGAGCTTTGGGGTACTCCATACTATACTTGCATGTGATAAGTTGATTGCAGTCATATGAATGTATGAATTAAAACTCGCTACACTTTCACTGATGCTAACAACGTTCTCTAATCTATTCAGAAGAATGTTGTTGTCGACAGTGTCAAAGGCAGCACTGACGTCTAATAGCACTAATGGGGAGAGACAACCATTATCAGCTGGTAGCAGCAGGTCATTAGTAAAGCAGTCTCAGTATTATAATGAGATTTAAATTCTGACTGGAAATTGTTACATACTGTTTCTCAGTGAAAAGAAATTAATTTGTAATCATACAATCTTTTCTAGTATCATAGATAGAAATGGGAGGTTTGAGATTGGTCTGTAATTAAGTAGATCTTTGGAATCGATTTGTAGTTTTTTAATTTTGTAGTGGCTTAATTACAGCCAGTTTATAGGGTTTTGGGGACATATACTAATGACAACAATTAATTAATAATATACCGTGTTCCACATTATTATGCAAATGTAATTTTTCTTTTTCTTTTTTCTAAATAATCTATAAAAATGATTTCTCATAATTTTAACTCATGAAGCATTAGAGTAAAACAACTTTTTTTGAAGGAACCTCATTTTATCATTGTAAACAACTAAAATTGGTCATTACTTAAACTGCAAACATTTGCATGTTATATTTGCTGGAATCAAAAGCTCTTTCAATCAAAAATATCTTAACAGGCCAAATGACATTTTGAAATGGGCCCCCCTATTGGATAGGAGATTCACAATTCTTGCATCCATGGAAGTCAGTGTTTGGATGGTTTCTGCTGGAATTTCTTTGCAGGATGGCTTCCCAGAGATGCTGTTCTGATGTGAATTGCCTCACACCCTCATAGATCTTTTGCTTCATGATGCTCCAAATGTTCTCAATAGGGTTGCGATCAGGGAAGGATGGGGGCCACACCATGAGGTTTGGTTAAGGGTGGCTGAATGACATGTTTATGCATTACTGCAACCCTTTTGAGGATCCTACACTTTGATGTTCTTGGCATTTAAGAGACACCAGCAGCTTTGAATACCTGTTTGCTGCTTTGCAGTGGCATTTTAGCAGCTGCTCTATTAACCTGACGCAATTGTCTGGCAAAAATCTTCCTCATTGTGCCTTTATCTGCTCAAAATTTGTGTTCTAAAATGACTACAAATCTTTTTATCGTACCCTGATCATTGTGAAGTTGTTTTTAAAATATGTGAAATCATACCTTCTCCAAGGCATTAAACAATTTCTTGCTTCTCAGCAACAGAGAGATCCTTCTTCTTCTTCTATGTCTGAAAATTTGCAGCCAATGTTTAGGATAAAATTAGGGGTTTGTGGTGATTTATTAATCACATGGTCATGTGATAACATGACAAATATATTAGTAACATGACAAATTATTAGTATTATTAGTACATATTAGCAACTGTGCAACAGTTTTAAAAAATAGGGTTTTTTTTCTCCTAAATAAAGGAGCCGATCTGGGGGACTCATGGATATTGTGTATTACAGTGATCTGGTATGTTTGGATGCTGTCTTCCACACTTTCATTGGTCCCCAGGTGTACAGACGATGAGAGTGTCTGGTTGCTTCACACAACAGGGATCCCATCAGTCTATGCCTCCCCCTGATCGCCCTTTTAGTTCTGCTTTTATAGCTAATTTTGCCCAAGTCCTTACCTGCATCCTACACTTCATACATTTCATTACAAATTATGTGATTACGACAAAACTTTTGCCCAGTTTTCTCCCCCTTCTCTTCTCTCTCTCGCTCACACACACTTTCTGCTGAGATACACATGCCACCCCTGGGATGCAATGTGCTATGACCACGTTGGATCTTCCGGGCCTTTTCTGATGCCACATATTCTGTGGGGGACATTGCATCGCCATGATGAGCCGGGATGTCTCCACAACCTAATAAAGATGCTATTTTACAATACACACTCACTCACACTATATAACCCCTATGTCTGTCTATCACCCAAATGAGGATGGGTTTCCTGTTGAGTCTGGTTCATTTCAAGGTTTCTCTTTCTATTACCCTTAGGGAGTTTTTCCTTGCCACTATTGCCGTCGCCTCTGGCTTGCTCTCCAGGGACAAACGATTACTTTTAATTTACCTTGCATACGTATCTGTAAAGCAGCTTTGTGACAATGACCATTATTAAAAGCGCTCTACAAATAAAGCTGAATTGAATTAAATTAAATTAAACCTGTCTTATTTGGCTTTTATGACATGAAGCAAATATAAAGATTTTATATTAAAAGGTTTTCATTATTAAAAGTCTTAATACATTGAAAGTAGCAACACCAGTATGGCAATCCTCACTTTATTCCTCAATTATATTAAGGTATGTGTAATAAAGACAAACTGCAAAAAAGGAATGAATGAATTTTACCTCTGTGAACTTGGTAAAACTTTTATATCTGTTTAATTTAGGGTTAACTGCACCCATGTCGCTATATTTGTTAACATAACTTCTTTGTAATGTCATTTATTTTCTATTCAATCTTACTGTGAATATACTGGTTGCTAAATAACATTTATAAATATGTGGTCACCTCATAAAATAAAATAGTTCAAAAGACACTTGGGGCGTAGTGGTAAGCACGGTCACAGCAAGAAGGACCCCGGTTCGATTTCCGGGCAAGTGGTGTCTCTGTACAGAGTTTGCATGCTATCTGGGTTTACTCCGGGTACACCGGTATCCTCCCAAAGTATAAAAATGTGTACATTAGGTTGTTTGGTGACTCTAAATTGTTCGTTTATGTGGCCCTATCATGGACTGGCGACCTGTTCAGGGTGTACCCCTGCCTTTTACCCCATGTGTGCTGGGATAGCCTCCAGCAGACCCCCGTGGACCCAAATTAAACAATAAGCGGATATGGAAGAAAAGTCACTTTATTAGTGGACCGACAGTGGAGATCGTTAGCAACACGTGTCGTTGAAATAACCCGAGATTGGCCCGCTACACGATTGGTTTTTATATTAACCAATCAGGCTAAAAGAAACAAAGTGTGACAGATAATGGCTATAGTTTATATAACGTTATAGTTATATTTATATAACGCTATAGTTTATATAAGGCTAAACGTTGTAGGAAAGTGTTAGTTATAAAATTATTTATTGGTGCTTATATTTTACATTTTTGTTTAATTGTGTTTTTTTGCAGCGTGTATGCACAATATAGGAATATTTTATAGTAAATTTTAAATATTATTAATCATGATGATTAAAACAACTTTCAATTGCATACATTTTGTAATAATTCGATATTTAATTTGGTGGTGAACGTTGTACAACAAAAACGAGACGTGATTATCATTTCTATTATACCCTAGTGGACAAAACCGGAAATGGCAATACGTCAGGATAACGACCGTTGGCCTTAGAAAGAAAAATACAAATAAAAATAATCATTCAATCGATGACAAATCGTCGGGTAGACGTCTGTAAATTCTGCAAAAAGGACAAGCTTTTTATTATGTATGAGAAATAATGCTCTTCAGTCATGTAAAAGGTAAGCCATAGTTGATGGGAACTAATTTCCATTAGGGACACTAGTTATGATCGACGGCGAACTAGCGAGCTAATAATGTGGCTGCAGCCTAGTTGTTTTATCAGACAGTCAACGAGGAAATATTGTTTGATGACTACTGTAAAACATCATAACACGTCATTTACCGCATTACATTTATATCCGCCCACGTATTGCGAGATCACCAAATGTGACGGCACAGGCGATCGGCGATCGGCTTGTTGCCAGAGAAACCGCGTCTAAACAAGAAAGCTGTACAGAAAAACGTTTTACTTAAGATGAGATTAAACTAATATCATTTTCGCCATGGCGTAAGTGAAATTTTAGACAGACCTTAATTAAATACAATCTTTTTAGTGTGAAAAATTGAGTATTATCTATTGTTAAAATGTAATGTTGTTTTGTGCAGCACGGTGGCGTAGTGCTCAGCACTGTTCCAGCAGGAAGGCCCGGGTTCAATTCCCTGGCAAGGGGTGTTTCTGTGCTGAGTTTGGATGTTTGCGTGGGTTTACTCCTGGTACTCCGGTTTCCTCCCACAGTACCAAAAACACGTAAATTAGGTGATCGGTGGATCTAAATTGCCCATGGGAGTGTGGGTGATTGTTTGTCTGTGTGTGGCCCTGTGATAGACTGGATTACCGCGCTTTAGGCGCTGAGATAGGCACCAGTGGGGTTAATTATATTTTCAAACAGTCACTGCACATGCTTTAAAGGTTGTTTTTGAAATCTCAAAAACATCTCGAAATCTCTTTCAGGCTTACTGCAACAACTTTGAGTGAAGAACAACAGATCATACCTCCAGTTGCTAAATGGCTGAAGACCACTTTGGAGAATGCTGAAGAATTGTACAAAGAAAATAAGTACGCAGATGCAGCCAATCTCTTTAGCGCTGCCCTACAGGTACTTACTGTTCTATCTCACCATTATACTTACATCTTATTTGGCAGGCATCCTTGGTTGTGTTCAAATCAAACCCTTTTTTTAAATTAGCGGTATTATTACTTATTGATTTTAATCCTATAATTTTAGATTGGAAACAGTTAAATTTCTCACGGTTCTGTCCTTTAAATACTTTTAATTCTAATCGGAAACCTGTATGCAGTACACAACAATCTGTTTTGAATTTGTTTTTTAATTTGACAACATTTTTGTCTATTAACTATATAGTCAAATAGTCTAACTAGGATGGATGTGTTTTGATTATTGCTATATTTGTTAGCCAAAGGTGCTTTATCACTTAATTTCTTTTTCCATATCACACAAGAGGTCTTCTAAAAGAATAACTGGTCATTCCTTGTTTGTTACCTGAAGTAACCAGATGTGGATGCATATAATTCCTATTAATTTTGTCTGTTTCTCTGTCTCACTCTCTCACTTTCTCCCCCCATCCTCTCTGTCTCAGGACTGCACCAAAGGTGGTGTGCTTGCACACGAACCACAAAATCCTGTAAATATTAATTTTGAAGACCTTTCCAAATCCCTTGGCTTTATCGAGTCCAGGCTTGCTGCCTGCTACATAGAGATGAAGCAGCCAGACTTAGCACTGCCGCATGTTCATAGGTAAACATGAGATCACAGATATTACGGCTAACCTAAATATTTCCAGAAAACAAAGCACCAGGTGCCAAAAATATTTTGGCGCTTCTACAAATAAAAAATAGAATAAAAGAGAAGTTAAAAATAGTCAATTTGTTAGCTTTATCTGAGAAAACAGCCTAATGTACCGAACATACATCTTTAACGCTGTAAGTCATGTACTTTATTATCTGCAGTATTACAGTTAAGGCAGTCACTGATATGCTCAGGCTTACTTTATGGAGACATTTATAGAACGTGTTTTTTAACTGTGTTTTCAGTAAAGAGGTTTCTTACTTTGTTGTAAAATGACTAAATTCCATTTCATTTACAAGTAGAAAGATTAGTGAAAATGAGAGACTATTTGTTAACAGTTTTTATAAATATTTACATGATTCAGATCCTTTTGCATACAACCAATGAATACAACCATTTGTTACTTATTAATCTGCAGGAGCATCCACCAAAACCCCATCTGTTACCACAGCCATATCCAGCAGGCGATGGTGTATAAATCGCTGGGCAAGCCTTGCATGGCTGTGAGGTAAGAATTAGTATTAATAAGAAGCTGGTGAGGAACAGTGGGCGGGGAATTTTGTCACTCTTTAGTAGAGATTAAGGGTACTTAAACACCTTGATTTCTCTGTTCTGAAACTGGATTTTTAATAGCTACAATGCTGCATTTTATTGTGGCTTTTTATTTTGAGAGAGCTGTTTTATTTTGAATAATTAAAAAATATATATATTTTAAAAATCACAATTTGTTCATCTGATCTAATTTTAATTAAACATTTTACTTCTTCCCTGCTGCAAGTTAGCCCACGGTTCATTGAAGCCATTATCAATATAATCTGTGATGTTTCATGCAAATATATGTAATTAACTATCATATATTGTGATAAAACCTGATTCATTGGTCCATTGGGTCGGATTGCTCTCACACTTATAACTTATAACTTATAACCAAGTTCGTTTGCAATTCAGATTAGACCACCTTGTTCAGGCAGTACCTTAACAAACTGAACCAAGGGAGAAAACGCACCAGGTCCCAAAACAAACACTTAAGAGTGAAAACACCCTAACATAGATTTACTGCAGTGGGGGAAAAAAGCTTTCAGTGGTTTACTAACAGAACACGTGTCTGCTCAGTAGGCTGTCTGACCAGCCTGGATTCTGTCATGTTCCAGGTAAAAATATGTTTAAAGTATTACATAAAATCCAACAGCTCAGTGAAGTGTTAATGGGATGAAGAGCAATTGAAATGGAATTGCATTCATTTCTAAGGCTGCGATAACCCAATAGGCTATGGGTGCATTTTCTGTATTGTTCAGCTGCTGGTTGTTTTCTAACAATGTGATGATTGAATGTCTGCATGCACACCATCCTACTGAATACTAAGGTAACTCAGTTCATGATTTTTCTCAGCCTCAGTTTGTGATTACTTTTCTGTATGAACTTTCTTCTAAAGAAGTAGATTTTCTGCACCTGTGTCACACCAGCCAGCTGTGATTCCTTTTATTTTATTTTCTATGGTAGCCGTGCAAATGTGGCGTTTATATTATATTTAATATATAACTTCACTGTATTTGTTCAATGTATATATACACATATAAATTAATGCTTTATTTAATTTAAATACTGTGTCTTCGTCATTAGGAGTGCCATGATTGCTGACTACGTGCATTGGCTATGTGGAAACGGCAATCCGGCTATAAACACCCACATTAAAGTGCACTGGCAGGTAAGGATATTCACATGCAGATACCCACACTTGCTGCCAAATCAATTTGTGAAATAAAACATGTTATTGCTTAATACATTAAATACACAGTCAATGAGACTGACTGTAAAATCATATCTTATCTTAAACATTTTCAATTGTGCCCCCACCCCACCCTATTAGAATATGCTGGAGGAGGCTGTTTGCAGATTTACAGAGTTTTCTCTCATGTACACTCCGTGTTCTGGGAAACCTACCAGAAAACAGATCCAAGAGGCGGAACAAGCCCTCAAAAATCTGTCCCCCAGCTTCTCTGCATATATCTATACTGGTAAGTTTTTTCATAAAATTCTCTTTTTAAAATCTCTTAATTTTTAGTAAGAGAGCAGCTATTACCTGGCACTTCTTTAATTCACAGCTTTTTTTTTACATCAGTTTTTCTATTGTTCCACTAATAAATATCCGTATATTTATTTTAGATTCTGATGGAGGGCACCTGTTGCCCTGCACCACAGATTGGAGCAAATCAAGTGTCACAAGCTACATTCTGACTGTGGGCTTCAAGAATGAACAGGACGGAATCTTTTTAAACAATCTGCTGCACAAAAACTCCCACATGAGCACAGGTAAGATTTATTTTTAGTAGTTTTTCTTTGACATCACTCTTTAAAACTAATGTTAAGGGTGTAGTCTTTAGCATAGTTGCCTAAAAACAATAATGTTCTGGGTTCGATTCCTGGGCAAGGGCTCTTTCTGTGCTTTAAAATTTGCATGTTTGCATGAACCAGCTTGCTTGGGTTTACTCCAGGCTCTTCAGTTTCCTCCCACATTCCAAAAACATGTACATTAGGTTGATTAGTGGCTCTAAATTGCCTTTAGGAGTGAGTGTGTGTGTGGCCCTGACATGGACTGGCAACCTTTCCAGGGTGTACTCCTATCTCTCGCCCTATGTCTGCTGGAATAGGCTCCAGCAGACCCCATGACCCGAGCTAGGGAATAAGCCGGTATAGAAGATAGATGAATGAATAAATTATGTTATTTCAGCCTCTAGTACAGAAGCTTGCACAATTTTCTTGTACTGTAGGTGCTGAATATTTACTTTATATTTATTTTTCTTAACATCGCCCTTTGGTATTTAGCATGTTTTAGTGAAATTTTGTAAAAATGCATTAAATGAATTTACTGATATAAAAAATGTAAATTTAAAAATGTTAATATAAAGAAATTACAGCTTTTAAACCACCTTTCATTATAAATGGAGATTCTGTGTTTAGATATAACACAAAATAGGGCAGCACGGTTGCCTTATAGCAAAAAGGTCCTGGGTTTATTTCCGGGGCAAGGGTTCTTTCTATGCAGTTTGCATTTTCTCCCCACACTTGTATATGTTTATTGAAATGTGTACTTTATTATGAAATGTACTTATTGTCTGATTAAAACAATGGCATCATGTTTTCGTTTATGTGTTGTAACCAGTGAACCAGAACAGATCAACCATTTACAAGTTGACTTTGAGAGTCATAAATACAAAAGAGAGTGACCCAGATCTTGTACTTTTCTTTAGGGCCACAAGATCCCTTTATGTTTCTGTCACCTGACAGCCCTGAAAATATGTGTGAGACTTTTAAAAAAAAGATTCTGCCTTTGCTGGAGTTTATCAACTGCAACAAGCTTGCTGTGAGTATACAGAATAATTTTTTCCAATTTTTTTTTCTTTTACCAACATTTTTTGGTCGCTTGATACATTCTTGTTTATTCTACTACAGTACATCTACAATATGTTGATATAGCTAAATTTGCTGATCAGTAACACAATACCATATTTACACTCCGTAACACTGTAAATCTAAACACTTTCATAGATCATGGTTACGTTTGATTTGGCTGATTTCTCCAGACATTTTTTTCTGGAAGGCTGTAATTGTATTAGACTTGTGAAAGAAGCTGTATGAGCCTTACAGAGACATGATACTTATTGCATTAGTTACTTGCTCTTAGGCAGATCAAAGCAGTGAAAATTCCCTAAACCCACTTAAGAAACAGAATGGATTTAACTAAATTATGAGCAACAAGTTCATCATGAGTCTCATTAAAATCAACGTAGACACTCAAGAACTTGAATCTCTCATTCCAGCCCGTTCCTGTTCTTTATTAAGTATTGAATTACTTTTTGCAGTGTACAAATAATTACCACTGTAAAATAAACCCCAATTCTCACGCAAGCTCAGAGCTTTACACATGTGGTATGTACTATATATATTATTCCATCACCATCCAGCTACAGAGAACATTTGCTGACAAAGAAATTTATTTTAATGAGCCAGTCAACAAAACATTAGCAGTTCTGGTGATTATAAAAAAGCACTAATGTAAATGCATGTGTGGTCCTGATGATCCATTTTCCAAATTACTTAATAATGAATCATTCCATAGCTTCGGCTCTGAAAATAATAATCTCATAAGATTTTCTCATTTTAAAAAGTCGGAAATTTAAGAGTGTGTGAGAATCATTCCCTTATTTTTATGCGTGTGTGTGTTTTATAGGCTGGGTTCTCCAATGGCTCAGGGGTGATTGAGAGGCTGCAGTATAGTGATTTTCTGCATCAGCTGGGAAAATTACAGGAGCATGAACAGGTGCTGGAGCAAACCCTAGCTGACTTAGCAGTTGCACCCTATCTACAGGACATCAGCCCACCTGACACCAGACTGGTGAGTCAGACGGTCGGTTAGTCACACTATGCACAGGTGTTTCACTTCTGCTTATTATCACAAACTTGTGAAACCACACGATGTGAGGATTGATATGACAAGTGAATAAAAGATGAAAGCTTATGTTAGCATTGAAAAGGCATCCCCTACTCTGAGCTGATAGTGATTTAAGGGCTCAACATGGCAGTGTTTATTGTATATGATCTGATCAGCTTTGGCCAATTGATTTTTATAAATTAATTAGTGTTTAGACAACTTTGAGAATTGAACCCACATCTTTATTCTTTTTTCTATAGCTGACAAGGCTAACTGCAGACACAATGGGCATCCTCGCAGGCAAAAAGACTCATCAGAAATGTGTATGGAATGAAGTAAAGCAACAGGTAAATAGGCTCTAATGTTTGTATTCAAAGAAACACATGAGTTTGACATGGAAATATCTCAATGCAGTTTATCTCTCATTCTTATTATTAGACATAACTACATTATTTGTGCATATGTAAATAGTATCATATTGCATGCCACCTTATGTTTTACATTCAAAGCACAGACAAAAGTGTTCACATTTGTCTTTTTTCTTTAGCTGAAAGGGAATTACACACCCCTATTTTCAGGAGTTCCTTAATCCTCCAACAGGAACAATTTACATAGATTAAGGTTTTTTTCTGCATTGTGCCTTTCTGACCTAGTTTTGTTTGTGCTGCTTTTTAGATGGCAACATTTAAGAACATAGGCCCTACGATTAACCCTCTCAGTGTAATACTGGGGACCAACAGTAAGGATATACCCCAACAAAGGCCTTCTCCAGAAGTCAGAACATTGAGTAATTGGGAGCCTTATCTTCAATCCAAGCAGCCTATGCTTATATTCCCTCAGCAGCCTTGGACTCTGCCAACTCATCTCCAGCAGACTCATCAACTGCAGCCTCAGCCCCAGCCAACTTACTATAAACAGCCTCAACCTCAGCAGAACATGTTTACACAGCCACAACCTCAGCAGATTACGTTTACACAGCTCCAACCTCAGCAGATTCCGTTTACACAGCCTCAACCTCAGCAGATTCCGTTTACACAGCCTCAACCTCAGCAGATGACGTTAACACAGCCTCAACCTCACCAGATCACGGTTACACAGCCGCAACTTCAGCAAACCACGTTTATACAGCCTCAAACTCAGCAGACCACAATTACACAGCCTCAACCTCAGCAGACCATGTTTAAACAGCCTGAATCCTGGCGGACCACATTTAAACAGCGTTACACTAGGAAGTCCACATTTAAAGAGCCTTACCCACAGAAGACCACATTTAAACAGTCTCACCCTGAGCAGCCCATGTTTACACACCCTCAATCCCAGCAAATCGTGTTTGGACAGTCTCATTCACAACAGCCTGGATACAAAAACCCATATCCCAGGCTGGTTAAATTAGTACAGTTGTGTAAATGAAAACAATTTGAACAAAAGTTGTTTGTTGCCTAATTTCTGGAATTCTGTACATATTTTCTTTTCATGTTTAATGTGTGTAGAAGTAGACCATTTTTTAATAACAGCATGTACTGAATTTCAATAAAATTGTTTTATCCCTAGGCAATTTCCCTAATTATTTTATTAGTGCACTTAAGTTAAAAGCCATACAAATTTATCACTTGTCCCAGCAGCTTCAGAAATATGAGTCCGGTTTGTTGCACCAAGTTGACAAATGCAATTAAATTAGTTTTAAATAAGCTGAGTGTAAGTGGATAGTGGCGTACAACCCACAGCTTTGAAAATGCCTGATTACACATTACTGGTCAGAAAAGATTTTTTTTTTTAAAGAAATGTGCTAACCACTACGCCACTGTGCCGCCCAGAAATAATTTACAGGTAATAATAAATGTTCTAAGGTAGGATAGCATGTTAAGGGAGGTCTTGTTAGAAGTTTCAGCGAATCACAAAAAAATTGCTATATTTATATCAGATATTTAGTCTTAATCAAATTTTATATAACTATGGCCAAATAGGAAGGACCCTTTTTAGGTTTAAACAAGACTGAATAATTCCAACAGTTAGCCATGAAACCATTATCATTAAAGATGACAGAACACAGTAGCCAGGATTGGCATCTAGCTGATACCAGGGGGGAAATCCTGCAACAATTATTCACTAAAATATCAAAATGACTGTAATGCCACAGCAGGTTTAAATAGACGTAATGTATGTAACTACCACTGGAGAAAGTAGTTGCAGCGGACTGCTGGGCCTCTGTGCAAATCTTTACCCCCCAGTTGCTCAGTTGCTTAAAAAAAGATAAACATAAGAGGCTCCAGATAAGGGTGTCTGCGGAATGATAAATGTAAACATAACTATATAACCTACATATCCTATGTTAATAATGAGCAGTAAGCACAATTACTACTCACATGGAACCATAGAATATGAATGGAAGATATGCTGTGCAACTAAAACTAGATAAAAAAAAATTCACAAACCCTTGTTTTTTTAGTCAAAAAAAAAAAAAGAATCCAGGAAGCATGATGCCTTATTCATCAGAACTGTTACCTCAGTTCATTAGGAAAAAGTAGGAAACACTTTTGCTTCATTTTCCCCAACACCAGATGAGCTTTTCTTAGAGCAACAAAGGTTCATAAACTTTTGGGGTTTTTTTTTTTTAAATCTGTGAATACAAATTTCCCTGATGAAGTCCTACAGGTATGCGGGCTGACCCTAGTGCAAAGAGTAAAGCTTTTACACCACTTTATATTCTAAAAGGTGTCCAAGTCAGGGTTTACAATAATTGCACTAAACATTTGGTCAGCTTTTTACTAAATAATCCCCAAACTAAAACTGAGTCCTCAGATACAGCAGTCTTTTATTGGAAACGAGTGAATGACTAGTGTCTTACATCAAAGCAATTCCCAAAACTTATTACGGACAAAGACAAAAACAGCACATGTACATACAAAAAGAAAAGGGGACAGGAAGAGTGTAAGAAACTACATCTACATTGAAGACATAAAAAAATTATATGAATGGGATTACCACAAATGAAAAAAGATCATATTTACACATAAATACTAACAAAATGAAAAATAATAGGACTGACAGTTACTATAATATACTGATTTTTTATTCTAGACAATAAATAAAAATTGTGCACAATCCAATTAAAACCTTAAAATAAGTGAGCAATGGTTTTACTATAACAACTCAAAAAAAAGATCCTCTAATAACCAATTTCTATTAAAAAGTACTAAACAGTGTAGCTTTATAAAAGCTGGAAACATGGATGATTTGGGGGCTTTTCCCATAATGTTAAAAAATACTTGTATTGGATAATAATTTGAAAATCTATTTATTATTATTTTTAATATATAAGCTTAATATGTCAGTTATCAACATTTCTCTGTTAGATGAAAGTGCCAGTAATACACAACATTAGCAACAAAAGAGGGAAAAAAAATTATTACAAGAGTAATCCTTCATTTGGAAGTCAAAGAGGAGAGCAGTAATCTTTGTACTACGGGGTGACATTCCTTTAGTGTTGTTCATTCGGAGCAGGAAAACTGGTTAAATCTGATGTTTCAGAACAAGTGAGTGGTTGACCGACTGAAAGTGTGGTACTTCCTCTCAAACGCAGACGACAGATTGATCATGGATGGTGAGTGCACAGTCTAAAATAAAAACGAGAGAGAAAATGCATACAAAGTGAAAAAAGGAAATGTTGAGCGTCAGCAAGTTTCTGGATATATGAATTCTTTAGAAAGTTTGACATTTGGCGAGGCTTGTTACAAAGAACCATAATGGGAAGCTGAGAAAAGCATGTCCCTAAAATGTTCAGGAAGTAGTCATGTCCAATTAACTACTATTAAGTAATATTAAGTGTGGTAAAAGAAAAATGAAAAAAAAAAACAGTAAAGCCCAAGAAGAAGTAACCATTTTATATCATTTACAGAGATTACAGAATAGCGTTTCTGCCATTTTGTTCTCAGGATTATATTTTCTGAAAAATAGCATCTTTTGCTTCTGTTTGTATAGTGAAGTGAATTAGCTTGAAGTTAACTGGCACAGGTTCAAACTTTCCAGAAGAATGGCCATAAACCATGTTAGTAATGACACAGTGTTACAAGTCAGTAAGTGCTAACATGTTGACAGATCCTTCCAGACCACTAGATCAAACACTGATTAATGATTATAATCAGAAGTTTTTAGTTCTAATATAAAATAATCAACTGATTTAGTTCACATAAAACAAATTTTAAATTTATGGTTAGCTTTGGCATTTCTGTTTTATGGGACTTATAAAAATAAATATTTGTCTGATAAGCTCTCTGCTTATGTAATTATACAACAAGAATAATGTGAAAGTGACAGCACAGTGTTTAAGGTGTTGGACAGCTACTTTAAAAAACGCCAAGGCCCCAGAGTAAGGCACTAAACACCCAATTGCTCAGTTGCATAAATGTACGTTGCTCGTGCAAAATGCAGAAAATGTAATAAAAAATAACAGTTTCTAATAAGATATTCATTCATACATCTTTTATACCCGCTTATTTCCCAACTCTGGGTCATAGGTTCTACTGGAGCCTATCCCAGCACACATAGGGTGAAAGGCAGAGGCACAATTTAAAATCACCAATAAACATAATGGACATGTTTTTAGACTGTGGGAGGAGACCAAAGTAAACCCACATAGGCATAGGGAAAACATGCAAGCTCTGCACACAAAGACCCCTTATCCTGGAATCAAACCCACAACCTTGATTTAAGGCAAACAAGTGCCTCACACACTATCTATCCGCCCTTAAGATATTAAGAAAGCAAAAAAAAAGTTACATAGCAGCAATAAGATTAATTAATCATTGCCGCATGTTTTACTTGTGGAAGCTGAACTTTTTTAGCACCGGAACATTTAAAAATTTACACTATTTTTAGTAATGAATGTTATATGATTTAAATCTGTTTTAGTACATAAATACAATTCAAACACTAAATCGTGTACAAGAAAATCACCAAAAGCAACTCTGCAGAACTAGAACTGTGCACCTGTGACATGGTGAGTTAGTAAGTGCCACCACTTTTCCCAAAGATTAAACATTAGTGAATGAGGGAGCCAGGAGTCTGCAGTGCTCACATCATTTGGACACTTAGAGTAGAGTCTCTCTGCGGGGGGAACTAAGGGCTCGGCGCTGATCCAAGGAAAACGCCAGCTCCCGGTATGGCTTTGTGCCCTCCAGAGAGGGTACCTTAAGATGAGACTCTGCAGGAGCAGGCTGGTTAGTGTTCTCTGGGCCTGATGGGCTGCGTACACACACAGCCACCCTGGGCCGTGGTGCATTGTCTAGAGAATTGGAGCGCTGCACTACAGCATTTTTACTGCTACCACTCAGACTGAATGTAGAGGCAGAGCGAGCCATCTGCACACATACACCAGCATGTGTAAACAAACAGAAACACACAAATTAGTCTAGTACATTACTACAGCTTGTTCTTTAAATTTGGTGTGCTTGTGTTAAAAAATAGACATTTAATAAAATATGCTTTACACTCAACACATCTCCACACCACTTAAAAGACCTGATTTTCCTTCTTTTTCAGTAAATAAGTGAGTCTTGTTCGACCAATTCAACATCTTGTATACATGAGATATTTTATATGTATAATTTATATGTATACACGACCTATACATATAAATTTTCAAAATGTCGTTTAGTATAGTTTGGATCATTTGTTTGCATGCACTTATTCCACTCCATTTGCTGTTTGTTATTATTGTACTAATGTCACCAATGGTTGAAATCTTTTGCTCTTTTGATTATAGGATTTAATCATAGGTTTAATTCCCAGCACCACCAAACTACCACTGCTGGGCCCCCCAAGTTACTGAGTTGTTAATCTCCAAGTGTTTAATTGCATTAAAATAATGGGCAAGACCATCTGCTATACATGTGAAATGTAAACAATGCAAAAGATATTCAAGCTCTGTTTTTTCTATTTTTAAGATTTCTTACTATTTTAACATGTGAAACATTATTGACATTTTTTGCAACACACAGAATGCATTCTGCAACTGTAAGTTGAAATTACTGTTACATGGTTACAGAATACAATAGCGGAGGACAGGCATAATATTTTTTAAATAACTAATATTCACTTTAACAAATTCTCCAATAAAATTTGAGAAATCCAGCTGGCTGATATAAATCTGTTTTAAATTTATTCAGAATGAATAAAAATACATTTTATCTTAATACTTTTGTTTGTATTAAACAATTAACTTTCAATGACATTTACACTGAAATTTAACTGAAACTGACAGAAATTTATAAAAACAAAAAAATAGTTATAATAATTTAATAAATATTTAGGTATGAGAAAAAGTAATAAAGACTCACCGCAAGCGTGGAACTGCTAGTCATTCGAGTCATATGATCAAGGCCTGGGCCAGGGCTCTTGTCATCTGGTGTACTGCTGGCCATGAAAGCTCTCTGAATCACACGCTTAGGGGTTTTGGTGAATGAAAATGCCCTGGTTACCTAAAAATCAACAAAATTATGTCAAACTGGGGCGGCGCGTTGGCGAAGTGGTTAGCACGGTCGCCTGACAACAAAAAGTCCTGGGTTCGAATCCCGCTTAGGGTCTTTCTGTACGGAGTTTGCATGTTCTCCCCACGCTTGTGTGGGTTTCCTCCGGGTTCCCCAGTTTCCTCCCACAGTCCAAAAACATGTGCATTAGGTTAATTGGTGACTTTAAATT
>JAOTQW010000004.1:9646856-9662296 GCA_026260075.1 Sisor rabdophorus | reverse complement strand
AAACATGTGCATTAGGTTAATTGGTGACTTTAAATTGCCCATAGGAGTGAATGTGGTGGCGTGTGTGGCCCTGGGATAGACTGGCGACCTGTCCAGGATATATATCTTTACCCAGTCACATAAAATACTTAAGCTTATGTCATTCATTCATCTTCTATGCCCATTATTTTAATGCAACTAAAATATGCCAAAGTATATGCCACACAATATTAAAAACACTGAAATGCAACTACATATTTTCTCGAAATCGCACAGCCCTAATTAACACCTTTGTTAATGTTCATATCAGAAGCAGTGCACAGCAGTGCAAGCAGTTGACCTCTGCTATACAAATTAACCAAAATAGATCATGAATCAAATAGATCAATGCTCTAAAATCTGTTTCAGAGGCCCTTGTTTTTTTCCCCATTTTGTAAGGGTCTTTTGTGTGTAAGCAAAAATCATACAACTCCCACAGTGCTGTCTGCTCCCACTACCTTCTTTGATGTCTTTTTGATGGCCCTGGATGCTCGACTCAGTGTGCTGTCCATGTCCTTTGTGCTCACTTGAAGAGTGTCAGGATCAGTGTACTGAATTAGGTCTTCCTGTTTTAAAACAGACAAAATAAGAAGCCATTTAACAGGCATAAAACATAATAAATATGACATCTTGGTCTTGGTAGGTGGTGCATCGCCACCTTGTGTTAGACCATGTGCCTGCAGACTGACAAGATATAGGCCTGGAGGGCTTAGTGGTACTTGTTCCTTAATTATAAAGGTAAATGTATACATCTGTCTGGCTTGAGTCAATTACACATGCAGTTTGGCAGGTCTGGGTCTGTACACATGCATCAGAGCAAGATACCTGGTGGTGCTGTAGAATGGAGATAAAGCCATCTGCCTCTGTGGTGTAAAGTTCAAGCACAATTCAACTTCTAATTACATTAATCTGTCTTCCAGCCTAATCACACTAGACAATCTAATAGGATTAACCGCCACCAAAAAGGCCTGTACACTGCTGTAATAAAACAAAGTTAGGCTTAACAAAATAAACAATTATGCTTGTCTGCCTCCAGATGAAGGGAGCCAAAAAATTCGACAAGGGGGTATGAATACTCACTGCGTCCGCCCTACAGATGGTATTCGCCACTTGACGACAAAGAGTCTTGAGCCAGGTCGATTTGAGTGCATCTTCAGCAGTGAGTTGAAAACTAAAGAGGAGGTTTTCTTGCTCAGTAGGAGGACGTACAACCAGGGCGAAGGCATTCTGACAGTCTGCATACCCAAAATGCCACATAAATGCACACAGAGTTTTAAAAAATTGCAGGGATGGACTTAATGTTATGTTGCCTTAAAAACATGAACATAAACTGTTTATTTGATTTAGATTGTGTTCATAGAGGTCATAAACAAATTAATTATATTCCCATTAAACACTTTGGGGAAATTAACTTTAGGTAACAAACATATTGAAACACAAAAGTTTAGAAAACAAATTGTGTCCACTTGCAGATATAATAAGATATCGGTTTATCCAAATTTACTCTGAGGTATCAAATGATGTACCTACGATTGTCTGTTTCATAAAACTTCTAACCTACTTGCATACTAACCTAAAGTAAACTGACAGCTTACCCTCTGTGTCACGCAAGTCCAGCACCCTACGGATCTGAGACAGGGGCATGAGGGTGATGTGCTTAAGCTGAGCAGGTGGCCTTGTTTGTCCCAAAGGACTCTTAAAGGTGCTGATCACCTTATGCCTCTTCCTGGCAATCTAGAGATACAAATACACAAGTAATAAATTATCTTCTTCAAATTCAGATTTTATTCAGTGGTTGTATCTCAATGCACATAATGGGGAGTTTCAGTCTGTGTGTGATTTATTAATCAGTGTTTTGATCCCAAGGTGCATTAGCTATCCTTTAATTTGCAGCAGAAATACAGTGGAGTTATTAACAATTAATTGAAAGGGAGAAAGCCCCCAAGCTTACTTCTTTTATCGGAAGTTTGTACTTACAGCTGCGTAAACAGGATAGTTACAGCAGACACAAGCATCGCTATCTACCTCACCCCTTAAAAATCATAATCAGGAATAAAGGACTAAAAAGAAAATTCTCTTACATTTTAACTTTATATTAAAAAAATACTAAAAACAATCTTAGGCTGTAAAGAATATGCAATTAAATATGCACTTTACAGTTAACAAATCATTAAATTGAATATCATAAGAAAGCTCCTGTGGAGATTAAGGCTGCACAATATTGCCTCAATATTGTACTTATACAATGCATTGCATCAATACCACATTTTTGAGGTGCTTCTCTATTTGGCACTAAACCATAAACAATGCACCAAAGTCAAGATTAGCGTCATGACTTGTAGAATGCCTTGCATTCGTATTCCAAATAACAGCTGAATGCCAGATATTTGCCAAATAAATCGCTAATGTATTGTAAACCATTTTCAATACATTGTGCAGCCTTATGATACACAGGCTATGATACAGTTATTAAAATAAAAGAACAGATAGCCATGATTTCCATTTCTAGCAATCTAAAAATATTCCTATGACAAAAAATTTAATTATCATGTAAATTATATAACAACTGCACAGGGGTAAAATTGTGATTCGTTTCTTAATGAAATGTGATGCATGAACATGCCTCCAGGCAGTCATTGAAGAGAAATAGAGTAACATGTTCTCCGCGGTCGCAAGGCTGGTCTCCTAAAGCAATGGTCTCCACTCTATGCACCAAACTTCGATGAGAAGACAAAAGATTGGCCTACAAAAAAAAAAAAAAACATTCTAGCAGCAAACTCTAGCTCCCACACATGGCATTTTCTTCCTAGCATATCTGGAAAAAAAGCAAGCAGCGACAAACAGTAAAATGTTTTGCTTTGAGCTTAAAAGTGGTAGTAAGATCATCATGTTGCCTGCACAAGATTCAAAGCTTGTATAGTTTAACCCTCCAAAAAATAAAAAGTGTATGGTGCTTAATTAAGTAAAATAAACAGTAATATAGGCTTGAATAAGCGGAGGATAAGTGCAACACACTCGCACTGTTATTTAGAGATTAGTGGATCAACACTACAAACAGAATTGGGTAAGTAAAGACACAAGCAACTTACAGGGCAGCCATCCACTTCATAAACCACATCAAAAATCTGCTTTTGGCCTTCTGTCTTTCTCTTGTCTTCATTTATATGGCTAAAATGAAAAAAAAATGTACATATGCATTAAGGTACTATGAAATCATACCAAAGGAAAATGAATTAAGTGCAAGGGCCTAACAGTTGCAGCTTGGCAGGGCTGCAGTTTGGATCTCTGGATCCCACCACTATTTTATAAATAGTTTACATTTATAGATTTATAGCATTTGGAAGCCTTATCCAGAGAAACTTCTCATTCATCTTCTATACCCGCTTCTTTCCTATCTCAGTGTCACATAGGCAAGGGTATACCCTGGAGAGGTCACCAGGGCCACATATAGACACACACTCCTACGGGCAATGTATAATAACTAATCAACCTAATGGACATGTTTGGACTGTGGGAGGAAACTGAAGAACCCGGAGTAAACCCACGCAAAAGCAGTAAGAACAAAAAAAAAAAAAAAACTTTGCACGGAAAGCCCCTTTCCCAGAAATTTAACCCGGGACCATGCCAACTACTACACCACCAGGCCGCCCTTATCTCCCTTATAACTAAAAAATTGGAGGTAAAGGATCTTTCAATTAACAATTTTAACATAATATTTGCACAATATAGAATGGAAAGTCTTTGAAAGATCATTTAAACTAAGTTAAATAATTGTACTCACGTCATAACCTCTTTGAGAGACTCTATAGCCTTTTCCAGAGTGACTTTGTCAGGATTATCAACAGAGGTGTGCTTTTTAATATCTAAAACAGTATAGTGTCAAAGAAAATGTTATTCAGTTTTCCATAATTGCATAAGGAAATACAGCTGGAATGAAGTTATTTCAGCAAGATATTTACATATACAAGAAACAGAAATCTAAACAGGCTAGAAAAACAGTTAGTGATGAAGAGACAAACATGCTTATTGTACGCGTGTGGTTTTATGCATTTGACAATTATAGGCTCACCATTAAGTAAGAGCGCAACACTAGGAAGTCTCTGAACTGGTCGTATCATCAGTTCCACTAGAGTCTGTCGCCCACACTCAGGTTTAGCCTGATTGATCTATCATGCGGAACAGAAAAATGGCAGGTCTGCAGTTTATTCAGCACAACATCATGTCTTGCTTTGTTTTTAAAATGTTTTTTACTTAAAATAAAAAAGATTTTTACCTAAACTAATAGGGTGGAGTAAAGGAGTTTTAAGTTTGTCTACTAGCTTTAATTTTTCTTATTACTATTTCTTAAGAAAAATATATTTAAACATTAATAACACATTACATAGTCTACACAAACACACATACATACCTTTAAGAATGCATGAAACCTTGGCTTCTGCTTCTCACACTTTACGATCGTTTCCTTACTCATCTCAAAGAAGTTGACAAAAGGTGGATATGCTTTCACCAGCTCTCCAGACTGGCAGAAATAATAACAGATTTGTCTCAAAGCGAACAGAAGTCACAGAAGTGATAAAGCTTACTTCAGGATCAAACCTCACATATTTCAGAATGATGTCACCAACACTTTTGTCTTCAGACCAGTTCATCACCAGCTCTTCCAGGTCAGCCTGTGTAAAAAAAACATTGATAAGGATTAAGAGCTGTTCTGGATGAATCACACGTCTAATTACCAGGTTAAACAACTTAATGCCCACCTTTATCCTAGTGTGCACTTCATAAATGTCTGGGATGCTGCCAAAGATGGTTTTAATCTCTTCTTGAGCCAGAATGGGGCCTCCAACCTGCCCTTCTTTCTCCAGTGGATATTTAAAAAGCTGTAATAACAGACAGAAGACTCGTAATTTTCAAATTGTGAGGCGTAAACCAAGTATCTTGGTGCTTAACATAAAATAACAAATATAAGAATAATGATTACAGAAAGACAGATAGAGGATTTGTCATGAAAGCTGATATGGTTATAATTGCAAATGTGATTATGTCACGCTAAGGAACACAGGTGTTTGGATGTAGAGTTGGTTCTACTGCCTACTGTAACAAAGCAATTTATTTTCTCCCTGACTGGTTTAAATTATTGGGCAAGCCTCATAGGTCCACAGGAAGGCACAGTGTATGTGTGTGTGTTTAAATGCAAGAAAGAGACCTGCAGGACTGTAGCCAGAATATCCACATAATTGCTCTCAGTTTGGTACAGTTCCTTGGACACCTGCCATCTTGCAGACTGCTTGGGTGGGACAGGTGTGGAGCTTTTTGAGGGTTTGGAGTTCTCTGACATGGATAAGCAAACAAAAATTAAGCAAAAAAAACACATAATTTTCTTATTATACTATAATTGTATCGGCTATATTTCAGGTTGAATTGGTGCCTTTAGTCATGTAGAAAGTAAAAAAGTCGATAAACAATTACTTTTATAGCCCTACACTGCTGTGTACAGGACTGTACCATTAAGGTAACTTAGATGTGGTTCCCAAACTTTTTCTGCCCCCTGACACACAAACGACACTTTTAAAATAATTTATTTGTAACATTGCTGCTGTGAAACTCTAAGCTCAATATCAGTGTCCATTATACATGAGAGGTACTTAAGTAAATAGTTCATATAGGCCATAAGCAACACAACCAAACACACATTCATAGAGAAGAATTGAGGGGAGGCATTACACAGCGCATGGAGGACAGCTATAGAGATAGTCAAACCTGCACTTTGAACACTGCGTGCAGCACAGAATGGCTTACTTTTCAGCAGTTTTTCTTTTAAAAATGTTTGTACATTTCTATAAAAGGTTTTCCTCTTACATTTTTGTGCCCCCCTATAATACCTTATTGCCCTCTAGTTTGGAAACCAATGACTTGTATAATAATTTAAGAATTGTCTGACCATATATACATACAATGTAAAATGAAATGATAGTGAATATTATGTTAGTATACCAAAGTTTTTGTAACATGTCTTTTGGCTCCATATTCCTACTGAAGTCTGACCTCACCTGACAAATCTGACAATTTTCTACACAAAACACACCTACTGACTCAGAGGAGTCAAGCGAGAGCTCCAAGTGCATGTCCTTAAGGATTGTGTCCTGTTCTGTTTGTTGTGGAGTGCTGGTGCACTGAAAGGACAATACTCTGCCTGTCTTATTCCTCCTCTTCTTCTGTCTCTTAATCCTTTTCTTTACAGGGTTCTTCTGTTTACACCTGCCTTTCGTGCTACTTTCTGGAACAATAAACCAGCCTTACACACTCACCCTGAGTCTACACTGCTTCTCTTTTACACACCAAGTGGGTAATTGAAATTCTACTAATTGATACTAATAATAGTATTCAAATTTCTAAATGTGTAATTAAAGAAAGGCAAAAAAACGCACATACTAAGATCATGTTTTACTGTCAATGATCTATACATACATAAAAGTAGTTATCATCATTAATTACATTGGGCTATATAAATAACACAGAAAAGTAAATAATGTCAGCCGTGCACAATTATTTTGGGGATGGGATGTAGATATGCAATAAGGAGAACAATTCCTGTGTAAGAATGAGTGAGAGGATAGATACAACAGGTTAAAGGTTAACCAAGATAAATTTATTCAAATGTCGCTCATACTAAGAGAAACTATGAAAGCTTAGCTTTAACTAAAATGCATCTTTTACCCCTGCACAGCTCTTTATTAAATTCGTAGCAACAGTACTGAACCGATTTGTGTTAGTTTAGGTTTTTCCAATACAAAAAAAGGACTAAGCATGCAGCTTCTGCCCATTCCGGCTTACCTGCCAAAGATTTGCATGTGTCTGGAGTGTTGGAGATGTCAAGCAGTGAGCCCATAGAGAGCGAGTGCTCTGCAGAGGGCCTCTTGCGAGGGGGGAAAGGTGAGATTTCGGTCTCTTTAGCAAGCTGTGCTAAAGTGTCACGAAGACGTCGTCGTTTCCGATTACTGTTGGGTGTCGTGAGAGAAAGAAGGGACACAGCCTTTTTCATCGCTGGGCTCTCAGACTATATGATAAAACAAGAGGATAGAGAAAACGATAAAGAAATGTACCACTGTACCCATGAACACTTTTAAAATCACTGAAACAGCTTGTTAAATGAATCCTGTATAAGTTACGTAAAAATAGGTAAAGCAGTTACTGTCTCTATCCCATATTTGTCTTTTGATATAACATAGTATATTTATGTTACATATACACTTTACACAGTATTAATTTTGTTACCTTCTCATACGAATACATAGATTCCCCAGCTCTAGCATCCATCTGGATACTGCCCCAAAACCACTAAAAAAGGTAATCATTTAGTAAGCAATACAAACAATACAAAAATAAATTAGTCCAAAAGGTACACACATTGTGAATAAATATGAGAATCTGAATTCATCTTACTATGCAATATTTGCAGACAGACCAAAGCATAGGCCCTCACCTCTTGTTTTACAACATACAATCTCTTAGATGGCAAAAAGGGCAGCTCTTTAACAGAGTTCTCTTCTACCACCAGATGAGTGCACTTCTCATCTCCAACCTCCAGAAAGCGGCCACCTGAAGCACACAACAACAGGCTTGCAAATTAGCTTTAAATGAAGAAAATAGCAGCCTAATACTATATTTTATCATTTTGGTTGAGAGCCCAGTTGTGTCTAAATAAACAAGTTTATCAGTGATTATAAACCGGAACTCTAACTTGTACAACGTATAGAATTCAGGACTTCTTTGCCGATCATCAGTTAACTCATTTGAGTCAGTGCTGCGGAATTAAATCTAAAATTGTGCATCCAAACTGCTTCAAAAAATGTCTAAAACAAAACAAATAAACAGTAAAAACAACAAAAAGACTTCTACTGTTTACTTAAAAGTACTAAAAAATAAAATATCCTTATTTTTTTTTAACAAAAAGTTTTGAAAATAAGGGGGGGGGGGACTTTTACTGGTCACATAATTTGTCCATACCATGCTTTAGTGTTCTTTCCTCCATATTGCTTTTTTCCTCATCAGAGAATCCCAAAAAGCTTAGAACGCAGTCCTGAAACGGCGGTACTTTAAAGGCCATACGGAACTCCTCGTCACCTGCGTGGAAATTGCTGAAAAAAGGAGGTTGGCATCAGCCCACTCAGCACAAAAAAACAACCTGGCATAAGCATATGCTTTTAAATGGCACACGATTCAAATTTTAAACTGACTTTAATTAATCTCTTGAGAACCGAAAGCATATAGTATAAGAAAACTTTTTTAAAAATCTCTATCCTAACATTAGTCAATGGCACTGTACGAGTAAGAGTAAAATGAGGATTTATTAATACTATTTTAGCACGCATGTACTCACACACACAAACACACGTCTCTTTCTTACATGTCATCCTTGTGCTCCCAGGCCTTATGAATCCAATCTGGGGTGAGAATGGGTGTACCCATGCACACAGCCAACTACACGCACAAAAAAAAAAAAACAGTGCAAGACTATAAATAGGCCAAAATGCATTATACAGATACATCCGATACATTATTTTACCTAACTTAACTATTATTTGTGCAAAGAAGGATTATACATGCACATATACACAACTACCCGGAATTTTACATTCTACATTCAACAATTTAACCTAAAATGTTATCATTACTTACATAAAGTAGAAAAGATTTTTTTGGCTTGCTAGCTATTAGATGCAGTCACATTTTTATGTAGATTATGTAGAATAATTGTAATTTTATTTAACTATAGAATATATGATGTACAGCTAAAACACAAACCCTGTATTTCTCCCCATGTGTGGAATGAGCAATAAGATGGGTAACTTTTGTGCTGAAGTCCTTGCGGATGGTGCCGCCCATATGATGCACCAGGTTAACTAGCTTTACCTGAGAAAACAAAATGAAAAAATGAGCTAAAAATGAGGTGTAAAACACAATACATAAAACTGTTAATAGAAGGCAATAAATCTTTTGCTTGTAGACCAGAGAAACTCACCACTTCCTCTTTTTTGCGGAAGCCAGTAAAACAGAGTGACAGGTTAAGCATAGTGGTTGAGTAGAGGGGCCGGGATGAAAATGGCAATGGCTATAAAAGGAGAAAGAATTAAGATAGTGGAAACAGGCAAGTGAGATGTATACACCTGTAAATTACAACTTAAAAGTTTGGCCCTCAAACATTGCAGAATCTATAAATATACAAGCGAATAATAAAAGCTGCAATGTCTTTAGAATCTAAAAATAAAATAAATTTTAAAAATTACTCGTTTGATATTTAAAAGTAATTCCTTTAATAACAGTGCTAACTATACTTTGTTCTTTATTTAAATTTTTTATGGGGTAATTATTCATTTTGTGTTTCCCCCAAATCAGTAACATTACTAATTTCCAAAAAAACAGAATATAAATAAATAAAATCCTAAAACTCCTTTAACCATTAAGAACTTTTGTTTACAACTGAAGCTAATTAAGTTGAAAAAAGATTTGATTTATTATTACAGCAGTATATTTTTATGCAACATTAGGGAAATGTTTTTCAACAATGCATAAAAGTGCATAAAAGTGATCAGATTTGTGTTTGCTCTTGCAAATGAGTTACAAGTCTTGTAATCATGCTTTTTAAATGCTGGAACTGCAACAATTTCAGTGTTTCACAAGAAAGAAAATCCTCTGGGCAGAGATACATGTCACATACATGTGTGAGGTTTGTGTTTGTTAAACTTTATTCTTACCTCTTGCTTCCCAGCACAATGCAATACCACAGGCGGGCCCAATATGCGGTTGTCATTTTTGTATAAATAGCTGTAGTCAGGAGAATGAAAGTCCTTTAGAACAAAGACTGTCTCATACTCTGTGTTTTCTCCATCCCCAAACTCTCGAACGTTGTTTGTCTTTATATAGGGGCTGTTTATATCCTAATGGGACATGTGGAAAAAATTCAAAGACAAAAAGACTTTTTTTTTGTCAAAGATGCATAACAAAGCAACCTTCTACCAATAAATACCAACTAATGCATAAAATATGAAATACCAGTAATTTAACATTTTTTAAAAATCAATGGCTTTTGCCCAAGTTATTAAAATACATATATATAAAAAAACACAAGGTAAAAATGAATCCAACAGCTTAAATGCAGAATGTAATACAAAACATTCCAAGAAAGCAGCAGGGATGTTTGAAGGATAACTATGTGTTTAGTTTCTGGTTACTGAAGTCTTGCTCACTGCATGATGAAATTCACAAAATATATAGATGTTAGAAACCAAGCTATATTTCTTTAATACTGTTAACATGTTATTGAATTTCAAGCATTCTGTGACTTCTGTGATAATTGAGAGTGTGAAAGAGAAAAAAAATCACAAGCTTAAAAAGGAGCACCAGTGTAGAGTAATCATTACCCACATTAGCAAACACTGATTAAAGGACATTAAACACCACATTAGAGATTTCTGTTAGAAAAGATTGATTTAGTTCACCACAATGTGTTAAAGTGAAAACTTAAACAGGGCGTGTTTCCGTTACATAACTCATGCAGCCAAACCCTCCAGTGAACTTAAGCATGCAAACAACTCCCGTCTCTGAGACGTACCATGTTGACTATAGATTTTATAAATTTCTCGCTCGGATCTGATCCCTGGTCACCTTCTTTAATCTTGACCACAGGGACTTCCATCACTCGGATGGCCTGTAAATGGAAAAATTGTGTTTCTCCATAAACCTGGCAACATTCAGCCTTGTATCCATTGAGCTGTAACAAATATCAAATCTGGACGATCATTAAAAGAAATTATTGTGATTATAACGAAAAATTATGACTTAACTTTTTGTGAAAAAACAATTAAACTTAAAAAAGAAAACCACAAAGCATTTTTCAATTACGCCAATTTGCCTCAACACTTTACTGTAAACGTGTTATTATAGATTATTAAAAGGAAATCCATTTTTTGTGTCCTGTCAGTGGTGTTTGTGTTTAGCAACAAATAAATCTATTAATCAGTCACAAGTTAGGCTGGTGATAGATAATGAAGCACACTTGGAGAGTCAAAAACCCCAACGCTCTGACTATCAAATCATGCTGCTCCACTCACATACTTTGGTTGAAAAAAGGTGTTAAAAGTAATACTCTCTATTGTGGCTAATAAAACTGTGCATTAACATTTGCGGTTAGCTTAAACAATTTTGATTATACTATTATTAAATTATTAGACAGCTTTAGCATCCACAAATGTCAAACCAAGTCTGAGAAAGGGATTTTCAATTCTGTGAATTTAAAATGGGCAGTGTTCAATTTGCTCAGCTGCTGTGTTTTGCCTCTGATTGAGCTTTGTGGAAGTGCTCCTAATTCAGAGTAGGAGCAAAAAAAAAAAAACTCACCTATTTTTTGCCAAACTAACTGCAAAAATATTGTGAATGCAGGGCTTTAACTTGCCCATAGGAGGGAATGTGAGTGCATATTGTGTGCGTGTTTGTGGCCCTGCAATGGACTTGCGACCTGTCCAGGGTTTACGCCTGCCTGTCGCCCTATGTGCGCTGGGATAGGCTCCAGCAGACCCCCGTCACCCCGGGAAATTTTGGGGAATAAGCGGGTATAGAAGATGAATAAATGAACTGTGGGGAAATTACTGAAAGATCTTTACAGCTTTGTCAGCTGGTAAAGCTGATCCTTGTATAAATAAAATGTCAACAAAGTGCTTATTAAGCTCCTAACGTAAATTAGCACGGTATAAAATTGAAAAACTGTCCCGGTTGCCGAATGCAACAGATTTACTTAACAACTCAACTAATTAGCTATCAAGGTCCCCTTTTTATCAACATGATGTCTTTTAAATAAATAAATAATAAATTTGCTGGTCAAAGTCTTCTACTCTCTACAATTGGTTATCAACAATAAACATAAATGAGAAGTGCAAAACACAATATTCGCCAGACACAGAAGAAAAAACTCATCACTAAATTCCATATTCAGAGCAAAAAGGAAAATGGCTATTAATGGCAGCTATACTTTGACAACACACAGCCAAACCACACAAAAGCAAGAGACATGGGCATTCCTCTTGCATGGAAAACAGGACACTTTCTGCACTGATCTGTCTGCAGTTATAACAGCCGGATCAACAAACGTTTCAAAATAACCTTTTTTTCTATCTTTATCTTGCTCTGTTTTAACTGCTTTGTTTTTTTACTCCTGTTATGTAAAAAATACATTTACAGGATTCAGCAGAAGTTCTTATCCCGAGCGATTTACATTTATTTTCTTCATACAACTTAGCAATTGTGGGTTACGGGCCTTGCTTAGGGGTCCAGCAGCGGCATTTTGATGGTGCTGGTAATTGAACTAACAATCAGCGATACAACACCTTACCTACTTTGCCACTACTTTCGTATTGCTGAACAATTAGTAATTACAAAACTATTAATTAGAAACATGGCATTCCACTATATTAACATCTGTCTGTGTTATTAGCCTATTATTAATTTATTATTTATTCTTTAATTATTAATCTGTCAAGACATACTTTAACTTATTTAAAACGCAGTAATATCTGCAAATAGTTTGAACATTGACGGGTCAGTTGTATACAACAAAAATACAGATTTTTTACCTCAAGCGCTTTTACAAGTGCAACGTCGCTGCTCAATTCCCCCACAAGAACAACCCTAGTCTCCACTCGCTGCAGCATTTCTGAAAGACATTATAAAAAGCCCAGAGGCACTCTGAATCTCCAAGGAAATCTAAAAGCTGTCATACAATACATCCAAAAAAGAAGAGGCAAAAGACATTCAGACTTGACGTCAAAGAAATTACAACATGCCAAAAGATATGACAATTTATCAAAAAACTGACAGCAGGAGACACAAGGCATTGTTGTTTACCCTCAGCATTGTCCGAGGTCAGACCGAGAAACACGTGCTCCTTGGAGGTCTCAGCCATTCTGGAGTCAAAGACAGAACTGTCCACCAGCAGACTACGAACCGTCCCAAAAGTACTGTCAGCCATGGCGTCACAACCCAATTCTGTCCAGATGAAAAAAATAAAAATAACTGAGGACTGAAAGCTTCATCTTAGACTGTAAGCTATTTGTAATACTGATTACAGTTCCTGGGTCCCTGGTTTAATATTTGGAGTTTTCTCAGGATCCTCCAGCACTACAAAATACCAAAATAACAATCGAATAGTCTAGGTGTGGAAAAGGTGTGTGTGTGTGATGTCCTGCAAAGTGCTGAAATGTCTTATATTAGGGTTACATTCCCAATTTAAAACCCAGTGTTTCCATTATAAGCTCCAGTTTCACTGATCAGCTTAAAGCACATACTGAAGATATACGTTGATAATTATCAGCTTAAGAGTGAAGACATTTCTAAGGCAGCTGTTAGTCTGGATGTGCAAAATATTACATCATTAATCATTTAGCACAAGTTAAATCAACAAATTGAATCAATTTGAAGAAAGGGTTTCTACCTACATGAATGGTTTCTACTGTTTTTTTTATTTAATTTCTCTGCAATAAAAAGAACGACAACATACACGTATAATCTATATAATCTATTCAGAAAAGCAATCTAACAGCTGTCATCAGGTAAATTAGGTAAATATACTATTAAAATTAGATGGGAGAAAATTTTTGTGCGAGAAAACATCCACAAACAGTGGCAGGTGAACGGGAGGGGTCGAGACACAGTGTGATTATAAAGTTAGGCTAAAATACTGGAGAAATAACCTGATTAAAAACAGATAGAACAGCACATGATAGAAACACATGATAGAAATCCTCACCGAGAGCCCCAACAGCAAAAGCAGACGTTGTAAAGATGTTGATAAACCTGCCTATTCCGAGAGTTTAGCTGGCTGGTTGACCAGCTATGCTAAACAGGTTAGCTACCTAGCACACTTGCAAGTTTACCCTCTTTAATTCTCTTTTAGGTTTAGAGTGTAATACCGTTTGCTTTCAAAGAAGAAAAAACGTTTCCAAAAGCTCAATATTTTTTATAGAAAAATTCTAAACATTAAGTCCATTTTAATAAAGTTATTGCACATCGCAAGACATTCAACACACCACTCCGAATTCAAAACGAAGCGCAAGCCAAGCTGCCCCGCGCTCATTGGCTGACAAATATGACGTCGGCGGAACAAGTGAGCCGCGCGTTTTTTATTGGCTGTTAAATTCAAATAGCGAATGCATGCTTTGTGGGTCGTACTGTTAAAGCTGTGTTGTTTGCAGAATTACATCATGTTAAGGCTTTATAATGTACACAATGCAATATTTATAATATTTATCTACTACTTTATTATTTTGAATGGTATAGTTATATACCACTAATAATACTACTACTACCAGTTATAATAATAATAGTAATAATGATAAAAAATAGTTAGAAAGCAATTTTTAATGCTCACAATGTATCCAGCGTCTATTACCCCAAATAAAATGCCAGACCAACTACAGGGCACGTGCACACCCATTTATAATTCATTCATTATAATTAACATTTATACCATCTGGTCATTGGAGTCTGTTGAGCCTATCCCAGCATAGAGGTGAAAGGCAGAGGTACATCCTGAAAATGTCGCCAGTCCATTGCAGGGCCACATATTTAGACAAACAACCACACACAGTCTCTCCTATAGACAATTTAGAACTACCAATCCACCAAATGTACATGTTTTTGGAATATTTTTTGGAAATAAAAGTACCCAGAGTAAATCCACAGAAGCGCCAGGAGAACACGCAAACTCCACACAGAAAGACCCCTTGCCTGGGAATGGAACCTTGGACTTTCTTGTTGTGAAAAAACATGCTAACCACTAAACAATTGCGCCTCTTTCATTTATCTTCTATAGCCGGGCATCTGTAGATCTTTTCAGACTTTAGGAGAAAACCAGAGTATCGGTAAACCCATGCAAACTCTGCACAGAAATGACCCTTGCCCAGGAATCAAACCGGGACCTTCTTGTTATGAGGTGACCATGCCAACCACTATGCCACCATGCCACCCCAGGTTATTATGAATTAATTATATGAATACAGTTAACAATCAGTCCACAAATGTGTACTGTAGGACAGTGGGAGGGAAAAAACAACCTACAACCCCCAGTGTTTTCTACATAACATGGCAGGTAAGAAACCTTAAAAAGAAACTGCCTTTTATTTTTCTTATTCTTTTTATTGCTCCTAAGCAAGACCATTGCCTGAACTGGTGGCTATGAATAACTTTCTATCAAATGACACAAAGTAAAGTACCTAAATCTTATACATGAAATTAGTACATGCTGTTGCTGTGGTTGAGCTAATTCATTAAAAAGGTCAAACTACAAGCTATGTGTTACAAACATAAAACCCACCAAAATCACACGATGAACCTGACGAATCATGTCTGTCTAAAGAGGGTATGCAGAGGTATAT
>JAOTQW010000004.1:9616743-9630330 GCA_026260075.1 Sisor rabdophorus | reverse complement strand
ATCCATCCATCCATCCATCCATCCATCCATCCATCCATCCATCCATCCATCCAGCTAACCATTTAATTGTTTGCACCTATAATTTAATTTATGTACCACTTATTCAACAAATTGTCCATTCACATGTCTATGCATGTATAATACATAAGACTAACTAATGTGGTGACATCTTTTAGGCCATGAGTATGTTTAAGTGTAAAAGCTAAAAAAAATATTAACAGTAGTTTTAGATTCCTGCTCTGTTTATTAAACTAATAGTTTGGGTCAAAGACAGACCTCTAAGTCTGTCTTTTCATTATAAAATAGTTTGGAATCTGTACAGAATCTGTAGCTCTGCTTAGCTTGATCTTTTTAACTTTATCTGAACTTTTATTTCTGGTCAATGACACATCCCAGAGTGCTATGGCTTTACAATGCTAGCCTAAACAACCTATTCTGTTACAACCTACTGATCAGCAGTTTACTTAATCCATCCAGGAACGCTCCCCCTCTAAACTCTCAGAAATTCCATGTGTTAACTCCAGTGAGTGCTAAGTAAAGTCGAATCACAGTACAGATCCGGTTTAGCTCTCGCTCTCTGAAGTTCAACAGTATGTTGCCTACAGTTGTAGGACTCAAATTTTTAATTGGGATCTAGAAAATGCTTCTGGCAAAAAAAGGCTATAAATTGTACATCGAACCTAGTACATCGTAGTTTCAAAAAAAAGGATGCCCCATCGAAACGGATTGGAACTGATTGAAAAGGAATGGATATTTTGTCCATTCTCTTCATCGTCAGCCAAATTGGATCCAATGTACTTTCATTTAGTCTAGTTCTCCCCACCTTGAAGTGCATGGAAATAGTATGGCTTCTTCATACTAGAACATTTTAGAACATTCTTGTGAAATTGTAGCTTGTCCTCTTGGCAGCAGTGTCTGGTAAAAACTAGGCCAGTTTGTTACTGTGTGCAAAATATTTTTCAGGAAAAACATTCAGTTTTTGATTAAGGTTACATGCAGTTGCCTTTGTTCCTTGATCATGTGAAAGGAACCTTATTAGCAAAAAACTTTGGAAAAAAAATTTGCTTTAAGAAGCAAGTATGAAATCTGGTATATATTTCTTTTTTACTAACACACACACTCTTGCCACATCCAGATCTATGTGCATCTAAGAGAAAGCACTGCAAAGCAATGTGTCAAACTACAGGTCTGTGAATTTCTCCTAATCTTACTGAAGACTTCAATGTGTTGTGTTGACTAAGCTCGACAAAAGCAGAGCAAATTCCTTTAAACTGTTTGGGCTGAAAAGAGAGAGAGAGAGAGAGAGAGAGAGAAGAATACAAGGGCTGATTTTTTTCTTTTAGATGATTGAAGATAATTAAAGGTGCATTAGGCACACACTGATAAAGTGAGCATATGCAATGCATTGTCCTGGCATCTTTCAAATTTCATAGAATATTAGAAAAACTAAAATGAGGTGCAATGGTTTCGCATGTAATATCCAGGATGAAAGCTTTATATTTATTGTAATGTGCACATCCATCCGTAAAAAACACTTTGAAGTGTGTATGAACCTATTAAATTTGTTTAAATTGTTAAACTTTAAATTTAGACCTACCTATTGACAGAAAATGCAGCAGTGCCACAGCTGTAATAGCATATCTATTCTCAAAACAATACTTTTGCACCAAGGTTAATATAAGATGCATATGCAAACATTAATATGGGCTGTATGAAGGGTTCATTGGAGCTATATATTTATAATGGCGCTATATACAATGGGGGACAACCAAAATTAAAAGAAAAACAGGAATATCTGTCTTTAACTTACCAATGGCCATTCTCAACCTCTTCCAGGAACTGTACTATATCTCCAGGTCTCAGCGATATTTCTTGTGACGCTCTTGACTTATATGTCAGCTGCACTTGAAAGTGATTGTGTTCCCCCTAAAAGTGTAAAATAAATAATATAACTACAATTGTCTATTTTTAAAAAGGAAATACTCAAAAGTCATCTCTATGCTGTACCATTGGGATCTTCATAATAGTTTGACTTAATTGTATTTTTGGTAGTTTTTTTTAAATATTTTTTGTAGTTTTCTTTGTTAGTGGGTGTGAGTGAGAAGGATATAGAGAAAAGGGCTAGGTGGAGACAGGTGATTCGCTGTGGCGACCCCTAAATCGGAGCAGCCGAAAGGAGAAGAAGAGTTTTCTTCGTTGCCAAAAGAATATTGGCCCCAAGAGCACATTTACATTTAGATCATTTGGCAGACGCCCTTATCTAGAGCGACTTACAACTGAGCAATTGGGGTTTAAGGGCCTTGCTCAGGAACCCACACTGGTGGCTTGGTGGTGCTGGGAATCATGGTGATGGGTCTTTCTGGTATCAGTCCAACACCTTAACCACTAGACCTCCCCTTCCCCACACAATGTAAATAATATAAATATTATGTGAAGAATACTAATTTAAAGAATTATGTTAACATTTATTCTTTCATCTTCTGCTGGAGCCCATCCTACCTCACATAGGGCGAAAGACAGGGGTTTAACCTGGACAGGTCACCAGTCTATCACAGGGCCACACATAGACACGCACTCAATCCTATTGTATGTTACCAGTTTTGTAATTTTGATATAATTTTGCAGAGCAAAGGTAAACCAAATTAAGGAGATAAATAAAATTAATGAGTTGCCATCATCAATTTGTGCAGGTTTTTGTCATTCATTTTGAAATATTTCCACATTTTCATATTTCCGCTGATCCTGATATTCTATCGCTCTTCCTGACACTTTGTTCAGTAAAAGTTCTGTCACTGATGACATAAGACGTATCAGTCTTTGGTATCAGTGTTTTGAAGAGTAAAAGTACATGAGCTCAGTATCTGGCCGAATAGAAATGCCAATATCGTTTGGGTAAGTAAGTATTGTGAAGATTTTCCTCAATGAAATTCAAATACATATTTAATACTTGCATTGTGCTTGATTGTTCCATTTACTGACATTAAAACAAGTAAATATAGTAAGCTTGTGTACATTCTTGTTGCTGCTGTCTTCCTCCCCGTCTGAGGAATTAGAGAGCTCTTCAGCACTGGATGGGATGGTCTCAAAGTCTTCAGTATCCAATGAGGGTAAACGGTGCTGGGCCCATCCTTAAAGGATACAAAAAGCAAATTGTATCATTAGGAAAAAGGAGTTAAAGGTTTTTAATACACAAATAAATGAGTTTTAAAAAGACACACAAGAGTCTTGCTTTCCTTTCTCTCTATCTCTCTCTCTCTCGCTGTCTGTCTGATGATTACCTGGTTGAGAGGTGGACCTAGGTACTGTTGGCTTGGTACTTGTTGTACCCTTATTTTTGCTGTCAGCAGGAATTGCACCTCGCAAAGGATCTGAGAGAAAAGCACCTTTAGTCTGCATTCGGCACTGTGGGATGCCAACACACAATGCCAACCACACGCATGCAAAAACAGACACATACACAATCTACAGCAAACCTTACCTGGGCCAATACCAAAATAAAGAAATAGATAAACTAGCACTAATTGCACTCTTGGAAAATTTGCATCCTTGCATTGATCATTTTCTAATTCTACCTACCTTTAAAAAAACACTAAACAAATACGGCAAAAAGCTAAACAGCTAGCAGAAATGTTATCTTGAGCACTGCCAAGATGTACAAGCATGTTCAATATCAAGTAAGCCTATGGTCACAGCATGTAACTAACCAAGCATGTAAATATCCAACTAGCTATAAATTCAACTAGCAAATGGTTGTGCTTTGAAAAGTGCAAGTCAATATTTATAATAAATTAGCTAATCATAAACACGTGAAACACTGGATAAGCCTGACAGCAAATGGCTGACCATCACACTATGCAACAGACAATTTGTCTGCAAGAAAGCAAGCTATTGAACCACTATCTAAATTTCTAAAATGTAAGATGATGTAAATTAGAAGCCAATGACAATACTATTCAAAATGCAAGATGTGGTTTAATTTAAATCAATTAATTGAAGCAATATTAGTGCATATTGTGATATAAAAACAGCTTTAAATTAGCTATAAATTAGACTTATCTGGCCAAAATAATATGCATTTTTCAAAAATGTGCAACCAGTCTTTTAAATTATTTATAATAAAAATAATAATAATAATAACAAACTGTGTAACAAAAACTAAACTAAAATTAAAATGTATGTGCACTCTGCACATGACATCATGCATATTTAGATCACAGCACATCACATGCCAAGTGAGCTCATTCCATCACTTACAAAACGACACCACATGTATCTTTTAAACATTAATACGGTACCTTCATAACCAAATGGCGTGGGGTCACTCTTAATTTGATGCCGCTTGCTTTTAACAGTCGCAGAAAGAGGACCTGGGTAAAATAATGCTGATTTATTACAGCAAGCAGACTGCAGATATGCTCTGACAAATGCCCGGAGGAAACCCACACAAGTGCGGGGAAGAACATGCAAACTCTGCATAGAAAGACCCCGTACCCAGTAATCGAACCGGGGACCTTCTCGTAGTGGGTCAACCTTGCTAACCACTACACCACCAAGTCCTCACGAGCTGTAACATATTACTGCTAAAAATATTTTAAAATATAAAAATGCACACTTTTCCTGTAACTTTAATTTATTTATTCATTTATCTTCTATACCCATTTATTTCCTAGATAGGGATCAAGGGGCTGCTGGGGCCTATCCCAGCATACATAGGGTGAGAGGTAGAGGTACACTCCGGATAGGTCGCCAGTCCATCGCAGGCCCACATATGGACAAACAACCACACACACTTCTATGGACAATTTAGAGTCACCAATCAACCTAAGGAACATGTTTTTGGACTGTGGAAGGAAAGAGGAAAAGATTATCTAGACTTCTGGTCATTTAATGTTTTGAATTTCTTCATTTTGAAAACTTGTTTCTGTATTTTGAATATTGAATATTTGCCAAATTTAAAACAAAAAAAACTCTAAAAATCAATTGTGTTAAAATGTAAACATTTAATATAAGGCATTTTACACATTTGTTTTGTTACATTACACTAATAATAATTAATTAGTTATTTTCTAAGCTCCATATTTAATGAATTAATACTGAAATGTGTGCTGCCAAACAACACTAATGGCTTTAAGCAGCACATTATACACCAGAGTAGATAATCAATAAGACAACGTGGTGCTGAGGTTGCTAACGATGTAAACTGTATACATCATGCTGACTTGCCTTTTTGTAAGTGGGTCAAATTTAGAAATGAACATTTAAGCGCAAATATTTTTTTCTTTAGTCAAGAGGCTACAGATAAAAATGTTAGAAATAAAAAACGCATATAGGTACATATTAAAATAAGGGCGTTTAAATACCTTTTGTGCGTGTGGTGGAGGAAGCACTGAGGGAGGAGGCTAAAGAAAAGCGGCGTGTGACTTCAGCCTCCTTAGGTGTTGGCTCTGGAGCGAAAAGCAGCCAAGGGTTAGTATTTGGGTAAAAGGTCAAAAAGCTTTGAGCGATAAAGAGACATTTTATGTGCAAATAAAAAAAAAAACACATGTTTGACATGTTTACTACAATAGTCATCTGTAAGATCTGTTTTTGTCACTAGCATAACACATAATCAAAGTAATTTATTCTCCCAGAGGTTTTTTATTTAATAAAACACTCCACTGGCTATGGTAAATGCTTGATTATGCAATTTAAAAATATTTTATGGAACAAGCATAGAGAAGGAATAGTGAGATAATGACAGACTATGTACACCCCAGCAGACCTACACTTTATGGGCTCTGCATAAAAAATCAATAGGAAACAGGTCAATGATAAAATTGACTGGCAGACTTAATTACTCGAGCAAGAGCAAGCTATGAATATAATTTTTTTTAAAAAGTAAGTCGATCTGGATAGGGACATCTGTTTTACATGTTTCCAACTAGGGGACATCATGACATAGAGTGACATTTGCTAAAGGGCAGAATATAATTTTTAACTTTTTATGCTTTCTTTTCTTATAGCTCTGCTTGGCCTATTTTGCTAACATTTGAATACCTTCGAGAATTTAAAAGTGTAATATTAGTTTTATAGCTCTGATAAAGAGTAGCCGGGATGTAGGATGTATATTTGCTTTTCATTTTGCATGATGAGAGAAAATAGCAAGAAAATAGCAAAGACATCAGTGTTTTACCTGCTGGTAGGGACCTGCGATTGGAGAGGCCTTGTAAGGTGAAGCGCTTTCTAGCCATAGCTGAGGATGAGTCTGAACTAATGTTGGACATAGCACCAGCTAAAAGAGGCAAGCGGACAAGCAAAGAAGCACAAGCGTAAATGAGGGGGTTAGTTAAGATTCGGCAGAGATAACGAGACAGGGAGAAAGTTTAAGCATGCATCAGAATATAAGGCTTTTCATGACTGAGGGTGTGACGAGATTTCTTGACAAAGTCGTCCAAGCTGAAGCTGCTACAATTGCCACCACACAAATTCATTTTATTAATTTAGTTAATATCTAATTAATGGACTTGGCAAAAAGTTTGCACAATATTTATATGTTGTTAGAAGTTCAATTTCATAAAGTACAATTTGATTTTCAAATGCTTTCAGTGCATTTGCATTTTGTGTTCAGTTCAATAATAGACTATTTTATCTTTTCGAATTTATTTAAAAGAAGTTTAAAAATCTCGTCTCTTTTTCATAAACCAGTTCTCTTTTGTCGCGTTGTCTCGTGGGATGAATGTCTTGTCACATCCCAACAGGTCAATTTAACATTCCAATGATTTTATGAATTGCTTTATGTCTAAAATTGGCAATACGATTGTCATTTGTGATAACAAGTGTTGATTTCACACAAAGTAAAGCCCAATTGTTTTTATTTTAAGCTGTTTGGAACAATGCAAGACATAATCGTTTCACTAGATGTAGAAAAAAGCCCACAGAGGTCTGGATTTAAAGTCACACTTAAAATTGAGGTGAAAAAACACACTACATCCAACATTGATCTAATGACCTTAAAACAAGTCAAAATGAGGCTCAGTAGTGTGTGTGTGGCCTCCATGTATGACCTCCCTATCATGCCAAAGTATGCTCCTGTTGAGGTTGTGGATGGTCTCCTGAGCGATCTCCTCTTAGACCTGGACTAAAGCATCTGCCAACTACTGGATAGTCTGTGGTGCACTGTGTACATTTGTGGATGAAGCGAGACATGATGTCCAAAATGTGATCAATTGAATTGTGTCTGGGGAACGGTCGAGCCAGTCCGCTGACACACTCCAACCATATAAGGTCTAGCACTAATAGCAATCAGGCTACCTCTAGTAAGCACATGGAGGCCTGTGCGGCCCTCCAAAGAAATGCCAGCCCACACCACTTACTGACCCACTGCCAAACCTGTCATGGTCAGGATGTTGCAGGCAGCAGAACATTCTCCACTGCGTCTTCAGACTCTGTCACATGTGCTCAGTGTGAACCTTCTTTCACCTATTAAGAGCACCGGGATCGCCAGTGGCAAATTTGTCAATCTTGGTGTTCTTTAGCAAATGCCAAATGTTTGGACAGACAGTGGCCCTCCCGTTTCTCCTTCCACAAAAGCGGAGATAGTGGTCCTGCTGCTGGGTTGTTGCTCTCCTACGGTCTCCTCTATGTCTTCTGATGTACTGGCCTGTCTCCTGGTAGTGCCTCTATGCTCTGGACACTACACTGACAGACACAAAAAACCTGCTTGCCACAGCTCGCACCGATGTGCCATCCTGAATAAGCTGCATTACCTGAGACACTTGTGTGGGTTGTAGAGCTCATGCTACCACTAAGGTGAAAGCACTGCCAGCATTCAAAAGTGACCAAAACATCAGCCAAAAAACATAGGAAATGAGAGGTGGTCTGTGGTCACTTGTAGGTCAATTGTGGAACCTACAATTTTCATCTGTTGTCTATTTCATCTGCACAACACCATGTGACATGGATTGTCAATCAGTGTTGCTTTCCAAGGGGGCAATTTGATTTCACAAAAGGTGAACTTGGACACGCACACACACACAGATATATATACAAACAAACACACTTCTGTAAATATATATTATATAAAGTTTTTTTTAACTTCCAGACTTAACGCTACCAACTATCCACCACCACAATGCACCACATCCAAGGATAACGTGTCAGTAAAAACCTCTTGGGTCACTTTTAAACTTTTATGCCAGCTGTCTAAAGGAAAGTGTGAAGGACAATTAGTTCAGAAAACTAATTTCACTTTCCCACAGAAGCAGTGGTAAAAAAAAATCACAGGTTTTCAAATAGTGTTAATGCATCCGCTGCACACAAGTCTTGTGAGCCTGCTATCTTGCTTATATAACAGCAGATTCATTGCTTTTAAAACTAAAACTTTCTTTAAGAATAAAGAACTTGACTGTTATAAAATATGTAAAACTTTAAAAAGTAGAAATACAGCAGTGCTCAAATGAAAGCATGTGGGCCTTAAAACTCAGCTTACAGCTGAGTCACATGTCTGCCACATTTTCAAACCAAACAGCCAGATTGTGCCACAGTATGTGGCTCACCACTTGCTAAGAAATGCATCTTGTTGTCTCATTAGTAGCAGTCAAATTTCTGCAAGTCGACAGCTGCTAATATGGAAAATTATTATCAATAAATCATTTTTAAAAACAGTAAATAAAACTTAAAAACATTTAATGCCATTCTGTACTTGCCAAAAAAAGTCTATTCCTACAAAAGTGTGAATTAAACAATCTGCAAATAGGTTCCCAGCAATGAGGTTTTAAAGGTCTGAGAGGCAATGATAAAGCACAAGGTGCAGATGTCAATCAGCATTAAGGACGAAACAAATTGTGTGCTTCACTCCCACAGCTCATTTTCTTCTGCTTTATCAACACAGCTTTGAGTCAGTAGGGCGATAAAAGAGGCCCTTTGTCCTCGAAGGGGTGACATACCTGTCAAAATCACTTACACACAGAGTTTACTCCTACAGCTTGCGACAGTAGCGTTTAGAGAATCGTTGTTCTGTGTTTGTTAGCCTCGTCACGTATTTTGATAAAAAATATTCATCTACATTCAGTAAATATTGCTGTAAACCACACTGGTATCTGGGTATCTGTGAGCTTGTGGAAGACAGTGGATTTGTTTTGCTGCGCTTTCCTGAAAAAAAGATGTGTTTTCCCCTCTTAGTTGTTTTTTGTCTTTTGACAAGAGATGAACAAAGAATTGTAAATTTGATAAAAATTCTAGGCGGCAAAGTCAGAACGTTGCATGTCTGTTTTTGTAACCAGAAGCATACAGCAGGACTACTGCGGTGTAAAATTCAACACATTTTACAGATCCTAAGAAAGCAGCCTCACCGGATAAATGTAGGGAGTTTTGTTTAAGTGTACTATTCTAAGAGTCAGACAAATCAGCTACACATTTCATTTAAGAGCCCAGATCACCCTGGAGGCTTTGCATTGTGACATTTTCTAATAATAAATAATTCCATGTCGCTTCCAGTAAAAGCTGCCATAAATAACCAGGAAGACTTCTAATGTCATGTGTGGGTATTTTTATACTACCTAGCAGTAATGAGAATGCATTTTTAATTAGACTATTTGCTGTAACATCCATCCATCTATCTATGGTCTAAGCAGGAATGCCCAGACATCCCTCTTCCCAGACATCTTTTCCAGCTCTTCTGGAGGAATACCAAAGCTTTCCCAGGCCACCCGAAAGACATAGTTCCCTCTCCCGGTCGGGACATGCATGGAACACCTTTCCAGAGAGGCATCCGAAACAGATATGGAGGAGCAATGTGGAGGAGCAGCAGCTCTACATTGAGCCTGGATGGCTGGGCCCTCCTCTCTACTGGAGCCACCCTACGGAGAAAACTGATTTCAGCTGCCTGTATCCGGAATCTCATTCTTAGGGTCATGGCTAAAGGTGAGAGTAGGAACACAGATTGGCCAGTAAATTATGAGCTTTTCCTTGCAGCTTAGCCCCTGTCTTTACCACGAATGACCTGTACATCGACTGCACTGCAGCAGAAGATGCACCAATTCACCTGTCTATCTTCCTCTCTGTTCTTCCTTCAATCTATTGGCTGTAACATGTTCAAGATATTAAAATGTCAAGTTGTAATTATAAGTGATTTCCTAATAATTTATTTAAAACCACAAAATTTAAATAAGGCAAAAAGAAAATTAGACAGACATGAAAAAATATGGTTTTGGTCATCACATCTCGTGTGACAACATTAACATGGCGGATTTAGTATCTATACTACCCATAACCATATAATATAAAAACATTGTTTAACAGTCAGAAAGAACAAACTTACCTAAATGTAGTTCTTTCATTTATTTATTCATTTATTTATTCATTTATACCCACTTATTCCCTCTAACTCTGGGTCTTCTCAAGCCTATCCCAGCGTACATAGGGTGAGAGGCAGGGGTACAACCTGGACTGGTTGCCAATCTATTGCAGTGGCACACATGCGGGGATAACATAAAACTGCGCACTAAAAGACCCTTCGCCTGGTGCATACTTAACTAATTTATGCTTTTGGATAGAGCAACTGCTTTGTGGTAAATGCACCAGCTTTGTGTACAGGGGTCTGATTGTGCTGGAACAGTGTTTTGAAGTCTACAGTGAAAGAATAATCTGATGCTACAATATACAATTTACATTCTATACAACTGTGTGCTTTTAACTTTTGTGGCAGTTTGACTTAAAAACCTATTATATATGTGTGTTCCAGGTATGGTGTCTACTAAGGTGTGTATTTGGTACCTGGGCCTTAATCAGCCAACAAATTATTCCTCTTAAAATTTTTATTAAAGCAAGAAACCCTGCTGAGAAAAAGCTCTAGACTACAACTGCAACTTAACATTTACATCACCTAGAGCAGTTCAGAATAAATATTTCATTTGAAATCTGATTGGTTAAAGAAACAATCAGGTTAGATGGATAGCACTACTGATTATGAAGGCTTTGGGCAGATTAGATTAACATGGCGGCACATACAGAATCCACATAGGCGTACTGGAGGCAGTGCAGCCGAAAGAAACGCTATGAAATAAAGAGAACAACTGTTGAGAATAAATTAATACAATTTAATGGAACAAAACAGAGAAGCCCTTGCTGGCTCTGACTGCATGCCAGTGTCATATATTGTACTTTAAGAATGATTCAACTCATTAATAAGACCAGCTTAAAATAAAATACTAGACTCATAAACCACACTGATACCCAAAAACAAGGACTCTCCATGCTATCCACTCTATGCTATTATAAATGTGTACCTTTTCCCAACAAACAGACATACACTGTACTCGCACAAAACTAAGTAACCAATATACAGTGGCATTACACTATTTGCATTTATTATTTTTCTATAACAGCATGCCCTGACATGCTTTTCTAATACTAAATAACTAATGCTACCAATAATATTCATTCATTTATTCATCTTCTTACCCACTTATTCCCTCGCTCTTGGTCACAGGGATCTGCTGGAGCCTATCCCAGCACACATAGGGCGAGAGGCAGGGTACAGCCTGGACAGTCACCAGTCTATCGCAGGTGCTCACAAACACTCACATTTACTCCTATGGGCAATTTAGAGGTTCACTAATCAACCTAAAGTGCATGTTTTTGGACTGTGGGAGAAAACCAGAGTACCCGGAGGAAACCCAGACAAGCACAGGAAAAACATGCAAACTCCGACAGAAAGACCCCATGCCTGGAAATCAAACCCAGGACCTTTTTGTTGTGAGGCGACCGTGCTAACCACTATGCAACCACGCTGAAAATAAACATCTCCTTACCAAATAGATTAAAGAATTTAACAACACTGTGGTATCATTAGCAATAATTATCCTTACAAATCTAGGCAGCAGAAACATATGTGAGAGAAATAGTTCTAAGGAAGATAATTTAATTATACCTAAATGAGATCTTCAACAGCAGACCTCTGAAATTACAAATAATTTTGCAATTAAAGATGGCGGATTAGAACGTATTAGTTGTTTAGTAATTTCATTTGGTATTGCTTACTAATTGAAGCGCTGTCCTTTGTGATTTTAAACCACACATCTCAAACCAAGTCACTGACTATTATTTTTAGTGGCAGGATGAAAGGCTTGTCTGCTCAACGCTTTTAACGATTCTCACCTCGTTTTTGCCTCATGTTTGGGCCACTGTCACTGCGCTTACATCCCGTCTCTGGACTGGAGGAGTCTGACTGCCTCAGGGCCATTTTGCGGACATTTCTGTTAAAGAAATGCACAAAGTGAACAAAAAACAAGTCAGATCTTATCTGTTCTTCTTAAATTACTATTTTGCTAGATTTATTTTGTTAATTATGTCATAAAAAAGATTATTTATTCACATTGGTGGGCTCCCTTTTTTCACATGTACAAACACACACATTACCTCATGGGAGCATGGTAAATGTTTTCAGTGATTCTTTGATGGAGCTGACTTGCCTCTGTAAGAGTAGGAGAGTAAAATAATTATTATCTAATGTTTAATTGCAGGTAAACAATATTTAAGCATAGTACACACCAAAGCAGCAAATGAGAAGAGGATATGCTACAGTATGGTATGTATATCTACACGTTAAAAAACAGACACAGATACACACATAATTCAGTGTTTTGTGCAAATGTGTTTTAAAACAATCCAATTCTATTTCTTGGCAGGAAGGTAAGAAATCACCAAACCTAAGTAAGAATCTTTTACTTCACTATAAACTAATATGGATTTATTTTAGTTTGCATTGTTTAAATAATTCAATACATAAATACGCCACCGCAGGGCGATATTACACCAGAAGCTGATGTTACCCAACTAATGTCAATGCCATCAAGGCTGCCATAAACTACAAGCTTAATGACACCACCTGCAGGTTCACTCTCTCTAGAACTGTTGAAAAAACTACATCCCTCTCAGCCTACATAGTGTGTCACACCTCTTCTTTTTCTGCAGTCTTTAATGGCCTAAGAAGGGGCCCTAAGCACAATCTTGGGGTCCTTCAGTGGCGCCAATGTGACTAATAATTGTAAATTATTATTTGATTATTTGCACACTTTAAATCGAAGACACACGTTAACAATTTAATTTGTTGTAGCTTTGTTGCTTACATCATACTAATGTTTTATCATTTTACATATACTACATCCAATTAACAAAAATTACACATTTCAGGTACTCTTGGGTGTTCCCCTGGTGGCCACGAAGGCACTAAGCAGCTGCCTTGGACTTATTCCCTAGCGCAGGGTCATGGGGTCTGCTGTAGACTATCCCAGCGCAAATTGGGCGAAAGGCAGGGGTACACCCTGGTTAGGTTGCCAGTTCATTATTTGTCTTTATTTTGACTTTATTTGTCTATTCTCTTTAAATAAGGGCTGCTGGAAATGATTTTTATCTTACTATGTTGTCCTCATAGCAGATACTGAATATAAATAAAAAAATATGAAGTAAACAGAATTTTCTGTATGATCACAACCAATATATAATTTATAACAGTGATGTTATTCATTCATTCATCTTCTATACCCGCTTATTCATGAACTTTCCAGGGTCACGGGGGTCTGCTGGAGCCTATCCCAGCGCACATAGGGC
>JAOTQW010000004.1:9594633-9610376 GCA_026260075.1 Sisor rabdophorus | reverse complement strand
AGGACCTTCTTGTTGTGAGGCGAAGGTGCTAACCACTGCGCCACCGCGCCGCCCTGATCAGATAATAATGCACGCAAATACCTCAAAACCAGTGATGGCAATCTGATGCATTGAATCATTAACAGATTTTATGATGTCCAACATGGTTGCTAGCGCTTCCTCGAGTTCTGCCGTGCCCTCTGAGTTCTTGCTGCATTTCAGCATCTCCTATAAATCAGCTGAAAGTCAACATGACTTATTCTAAGTGCAAATGCTGAAAACTCATTCAAAAGGTTGCCTTACCTTCAGTATTAACTGGTACTTGGTGATTCTCTGAACAGGCTTTAGCAAGTAGGCATCTAAAGAGAGCTTGTGATCCAATCGTTTTTGGCATTCCTGTATCCAAACGATTTTTATTCTTATTTGTGATATGGGAAAGCAATGGAATAAGGCAAGAAAAAAATTAAGTTGATGAATTACCTGAAAAAACAGGCTGTCTCCACACTGCCTCCAAAGAGCCTCAGATCGTGGTTTATTTTGACAGTATTTTTCATAGATTTGCAACTCTTCTTTCTGCAGAAGAGCAAAGCCAGATTTCATTTTCAATCTAAGCAACAATCTAAGGCCTAGAGTCAACACACAGCCTGAAGTATGCCTGTTTTTATAAGAACCTTATGAAATTACTCACCCTTTTCAAGAAGCATGTTCCAACTAACTCTGGCAGCTCCACACAATTTTCTAGTTCTTTGAGAAATGTCCTGTGCAAAAAAACAAAAACAAAGAAGACGATTAAAATAACCACAGGATAAAACAGCTTTTTAACCAGAATTTTATGGGATTTTGTAGAGAATGACAAATGACAGGGCAGAAAGAAATAATCAAGGATGTATATTGTTTTTTTTTTAATAACAGCATTTCCTGAAATCTTTTACTCCCTACATTATGTTAAACAACAGTTTGCCAAAGACTACAAAGATCTTTAATTGATTTAAAAATATAAATTATCAATGAAAATAGTGTCTGAGTGGTTAAGGTGTTGAACTGATACCTAAAAGATTAGGTTTTTATTCCCAGCCTGACAACGTTACAACTGCTAAGCCCCCAATTGTTCAGTTGTATGACATGAATATATAAGAACATCTGTCAAATAGCACAAGTTTAAAGAAAAAAATATCTACGAGCAGCGATTACTGGGGTTCAAGGTGCACTCACATTTAATGATTTTAGTTGTACTTATATAGTATATTATTTATAACTACTCCAGTATGAATTACCTAGACCGAAGAGACCTAGACTGACCTTGCACAAAATCTGTCTGCATTTATTTGTTTAACTGTTATAACCTAATGTTGGCTGAGCTGACACATTTTTACTGTATTTGTGGTTTGGGTGGGATATAGACTTGGCCAAACACTGATATCTTTAAATGTGCACTATAAAAAAACTAAATGAACTGAACTGAACTAAATGTGTGGGATGTAATAACTTATTTCAAAAACTAAAATGGTATTGCTGTGATCTACTTATCAATCTGAAAAAAACAACTACATTCCAGCATGAAAACCACACCCCAAAAGGGCAGCACACAGGGCAGAGTATAATGCTGTGTTTGCATTGTTACGACTTGCAATTACTGCAGGCTCAACAAACTCAGTGTGCATCAGGAGAATGTAAAGTGAAATGTCACAGCAATTTAGACTCAACATATTTGAGTCCTGAGGTCAATTGCAATGCAAAGCTTTGATATGATCAGAAACAAAATATATAACAAGGACAGACTTTTCCAACACTATTCCAACACCATTTTCCTGTTTCGCCTTAAGTTTCCTTAAGCATTATGCTCTCTAGCGCTAATCTCTGGTTTGCTTCTGTTTTTGTGTAGGTCGATTTTTTTTTTATTCACCACCTCCATTTCCCCTGCTAAAATCAGCTGCTAATTTTCACCCCAAGGGACGCGGGGCATGTGTGCCAATCGGGACCATGTCTCTGTATATTTGTGTACTATGCTCAATGTGAACAATATGTGACCGTGTGTAGGTAATATAGCTGATACATGTGTTTCCTTTTCTGTTTTTGTAATGATGACATTTATCAGGGATATATCAGGAAAGTCATTACTTTTTAATACTATATTTAAGCCTTTAAATCAAGAGCAATCAAGACACTTAACCTTAAAATCACTAACTATTACTAACAAATGTATGGTATTTTCATATTTAAGCTTTTTTTTCTCTCGGCATTACATTTACATTTGGAGCATTGTGTCATTCACACAACTGAGCCTTGCTCACGGGCCCAGCAGTGATTAAACATGATTAAATAAACTAATTTCTGCTGTTTAATTCCAATTACCATTACGTTTTCGTTTCAAACTCATTTTTAAAATAAACTATTAAGTAATTCTTAGCCTTCCTGTGAGTTGAGATAACCAACTTCTTTATTCACATTTGAAAGTATCAGGTGAACTTTCTCATCTTAAAAAAATATTTTACTGTTTGATTTTATCCTTGCTAGCTGAATAACTGGTGAATCTTTAACTTATTTCGCTTCTGTGGGAGCAGAGACAACCCGTTTGCAAATGAAGGTGTGTTTATCAAAAGACCTGGAGAAAAACAGGCTCACCTTGCTTGCATATTTATGTGATAAAAGCATCACAGAAATGTTTGAATGCCTAGGATCTGTTAATAGATACGACTACAGCAGAAACATATTCCCAAAGCTTACAATATAAAGAAAGGCTAACAAAAAGTATATAAAGGCAAACATCTTTCTGTAAAAATGTAAAAATTCTATCATATTGAATATAAATGTTTACGTGAAAAGTGAAGAAAATACAGCAGCTGCTCTTTTTTAAACCCTGTCATTATTTAACGTATGACAGGAATGTAGTGAGCATAGGGGTGAAACAGTTGTTACTAATGGAAGCTAGAGTTAAGCTTGTTAATGCCACATTGACATCATGTAAATATGCTGCATTGTGTGACTTTTGGTGTGCCTCGTTTTCTAAAACAATTATTACCTATTGTGAAAGTTGTAGATGTCAGGAAGATTCCCAAAGAGCACATTCTTCTTGTTTTCTAACACAGCTGGTATTAAATGAGACAATTCTGAATTATCCAATGCTGCTGCATAGCCCTAGGAGAAAATATAATATATGTGTTAAAGAAAATATTTTTGGCTCCTATGAAGTTGTTGGTATGTGAAACAAGACCATTATGTATAAATTATAAGAAGAATTCACTTATAAGAGAAGCTTAGTTACATTTAGGAGATTTGCAGTCTAAAGAGACATTGAGGGGTTTGCCGACTTATACCTGTGCCGATGGACAAAACAGAGCACAAGGTCCAATTTTGTACAAAATGTTTTTATTAGGGCAACATACCTCTATTATACCTTGGAGCTCCTCCACATAGAGTCTCTCTGTCTCAATCAACTCATTCATAATGTGCCTATGGGAAGAAACAGAAAAAGCGTGTGTGATAAAAGAGGAAATATATTTTCTGCGGTAGAGAAACATGCATAGCAGAACTGTTTTAAAAGAAAACTTCCTTAGACCCCGGGGCTTTGAGGAGATCAGGAGTCTGCTGCTTTTACCATGAAAATGTGTCCGACAGAAACCAGAAAAACCTGCTTACATCTTTCGTGTTTGGAAATATGAGGCTGTTTCCATTTAACATACATAAACATTACTCCTACCTGAACATAAACATGTACCCAAATTTTACAGGTTTAAATAGAATCTGTTCATCACAGTAATTACAAATGATATCACTTGTTGTTTTAACATAGATTTAATTTTCATTGATTTTACATAGTTTCAGATTTGTTTTAAATACGGAGATGTTAGAAAGTACCAAAGCTAGTAATGGTTTTTTAAACACCTAAAACACCCAAAAAATGTTAACAGTAAATACAGCTGTTGCAAGGATACAACTAAGGATACTTCGTTTTGCATATGTGCTTTTTTAAAGCAAAAACTTTCCAACTTTGTTTTGGTCAAGTAAGACAATTAGATAACTATAAAATAAAAATTTAAAAACTCGAAAATAAGGCAAAACTAACGTTAAATTCCCATGTGGGTATAGGCATGAGTATGTGGACATATATACCCATGTAAATATACAAATAAGTATATAGACACAAATTCTCATGTGAGACTATTTATAAACAAATATTACTCTGTTTTTCCTTACAAATTAGAGTAAGGTTAGGCCATGTATTTTTTTCATATATAACCTAGATGACAGAAATGTTATCGTAGCTCAAACCCCTGTGTGACATAAAAAGACTTGGGACTGCCTTCCTTACAGGCTACCTTTAACTCTCCTCCCTGTAGTCCCACCCAGAAAGTATCCACAGTTTACGCCTCAGTCACATGTTAACTCAGACTGAGAACACATCTGTGTCAAACTGCTTTCAGGGATTTTTTACTACAAAAATCATGAATTGACTACTTGGTAAGTAACAATACTCTAAAAACAGAGACATTGGGTTATTCTATAGTTAATACAGTTGGCATTAAAAGATTCATGTTTTACTACTAGGAGCTGAAACCTGTAGTGGCTTTTGATTTGGAAAGTTTTTAGATAAGAGTGAACAGGAAACTAGGTATATTAGTCCTAGGTAGGATTTTTGTCAGAATTATAAAAAGTAATACATTTTTAAAAAATATATAAGATTATAACCTGTATATATAAGATTATAGCCTGTATATAAGATTATAACCCGTTTATAAATCAGAAAGACTGTGTTTTAAACACTTTTAACTTCATCCTACTGTTACATTTTACAGTTTGAAGATAAAAATGAACATAGTAAATAATTCATGTGACTGTACAACCTATTGATTTTAAACTTAACCAGCTATAATTGAATTAGCTTAAAGGCTTCCGTGAGTTGCTCACAGTTTCCACAGATTGTAGGAAACGTAACTCAAAGTCAAATGAGGCAGGGTGCCATCTGTGCATTGTGTGTCTCAAACGGAATATTAAAAACAGTTTACATGCTTTAAGTATTCCTGTACATAAATTTTAACAATAACCACTTATCAGGGCAGAATTACTAGTGTGTGAAATACAGAAATACTTTGTTCCAATGTTTGGCAATTCTTTTGACTAAAGTCTTGGGTATTTGTAAGGTTTCAGTTGTGTTGTAGTTTTAGTTGTAATTTATTATGTCTAAAGTTGTCAGAATTATGTATAATAAGCAATGTTAATTAATGTTTAACGTTTAATGCAACCTGGCTTGTCACAACGACATTTTGTTCTTTCTCATACCGTGTATCTGGAAAGCCATGCCGTTGTGTTGAAAATAAGTTTAATTATGTAAAAACATTATGAAAAATTACAGCATGTAAATGTAAAAAATTTGGTAAAATGACAAAATTTAATTTTTACTATTTATACTAAGTCAATCTTTTTTATATTTTTTATAACAATATGCTGCTAGACAACAGAAATAATAATTATTTATTACAGAAATAATCTTTTACATTTAGTCATTAGGTTTATGTTATGTTTTGGGATTATCTGTGACATAGCTTGATGGTATTACTAACAATTACAGTTTTTAAAATCTTTTAGTTTATTTTTAAATCGCTATAGTCACGTGTGTGCTGAAAAGTGCTAATATAACAGCATGTTCAGCAGATCTGTACTTTGTATATTTTTAACTACTCAAATATTTTTTATATTACAAGCATAATAGTAAACCAGACAGCTTTATTAATACAATAAAAAATAGCATCCATTTTTCATTTAAAGTAAAACCTTTGCCCATTTAATGTACAATTCAACTAGAAGCTCCTAGTGCTGAAAAAGAACAGCTGCTTGCAACGGTGCAAAAAGTTGAGCTGAATAGAAATGAAACCCGCTAAACAAATAGACTGTTTGGGTCTTATTGAAAGCTGACCTGCTATTACAAGGCAAGCTTTTAAAGCCTATTGTTGTACAGTGTAAACGTATTACACTTAATAAAATTGATGAAAGGATTTTTGTTGTCTTTAAAATGTTTACACAGCTCTAAACAGGTTTTTATGCACACTAATCACTAAATGCTCCTATTGTTTATTCGGCTGCTAGAATAAAAGGTGATGAGGAAGTGCATCCGAAGTTCTGTGTTTAGGTTTCATATGGTTTTTAAAGCAGAAGTAAGCCTCACTTTTGAAAATCATCCTTTGTAAATGATGCATTGGTATTTTTAGCAATTCTGTGACCCAGTGTCAAATAATTGTGATCCAAGCATTTTGTAAGTTTGAGTAAGGTTTGGTTTATTAAAAATGGTTTTGAAGGTCATAAAAAAGACTTGCAGCTAGAGCCGAGGTATCTGGTTTATTCTCTGTTTGATGTTGATTTTTTTTCTACTTTGCTGTATATACTTATATTTACATTTATAGCATTTGGCAGATGCACTTATTAAGTGTGACTTACATTTATTATATTTATACAATTGAGCAATTGATTGAGGGAGGTTAAAGTGGTTAAGAGACTTGCTTAAGCTATGGTAGCTGGGTGGCACCAGGAATTGCGTGTAAACCCGCTTATTATATAGCTCAGGGTCTGCTTGGCGCTCCCCAGTGCACATAGGACCAGAGGCGGACAGGTCGCCAGCATATAAACCGGAAAATAAAAAAAACATTATCAAGGAAACCACTTGTGTTTGCCTGTACATAAAGGGATTTACAGTAAAATGTTAATGAAACTGTTCCTGTTTCCTATTTTTAGATTGTGGGTTCAGGTGGTGACAAATGTGGAGTAAAGTTACTGCCAGTTGGAAAAGCCGAGACACAGACCAGGAAGGCATGCTCCTTTTTCCAGCATGTCTACACCGGCTATTTGACTTGTGATGGAACTCAGACAAGTTCGATTTAAAAGCAAGAATTCAATATTGTCTTACAGGACTTAGAGTAATCAAAATGTTTATGTATCTCAGAAGAGTCAGAAAATGTCAGTTTCTACAGCTAATTTCTATGTGCTGTTTCCTATCAACACTCCTACTGTGCTGGGAGCAGGTAGATCATCATGTTGTCAGCCATGTAAGGTCCTACTCCTACCGCTACTTGATAAACAGGTATGACTTCATTAACAAATCCTTTCGGGTGAGCCGTGAAGAGGCGACAAGCTTTGGGAGATTTCCCTACCTTTTAGACCACAAGGACATATGCAGAGAGAAAGATGTGCTGCTTCTTATTCTAGTTAAAACCTCCCCGGAGAACATCCCTCGGAGACAAGCAATTCGCTCTACATGGGGGAACCAGACTTATATAAAAAAGGAGCTGGGTGTGAATGTGAAAGTTGTGTTTGTTATGGGTTCCCATCCAGATAAACACAAACGTGGTGCTATTCAGAAAGAGCTCCAGATTGAGGACCAGATTTATAAAGACTTGGTCCAGCAGGATTTTCTGGACACTTTCCATAACCTTACTGTGAAACTTCTACTACAATTCCGCTGGGCACATACCAACTGTGCCCATGCTCGCTTTGTAATGTCTGCCGATGATGACATCTTCATTCACATGCCCAACCTCATTCGCTCTCTTCAGGAGCTTAGCGCTCAGGGTGTTGTGGGTTTTTGGGTAGGGCATGTTTACCGTGGCTCCCCCCCTGTTCGACGCAAGAACAGCAAATACTACATGCCCATCCAGATGTACCAATGGTCCTCCTACCCAGACTACACTGCAGGAGCAGGTTATGTGGTGTCTAGGGATGTAGCTGCCAAAATTTACCAGGCCACTCTGTCCCTTAATGCCTCTCTTCATATTGATGATGTTTTTATGGGCATTTGTGGAATCAGCATTGGGGTCTCCCCTCAGGAACATGGTTACTTCTCAGGTGAGGGAAAAGCCCCCTATCACCCATGTATTTTTGAGAAAATGATTACCTCTCATGGACATGTTGATGATGTCGGGTATCTTTGGAAGGTTGCAACTGCCCCAGAGGTAAAAGGCATCTCTTCAGGTTTCCTAGGAAAATTATACTGCACTGCTGTGAGACTAAAGCTGCTTTGTTGGCCTTATTTTACCAAGACCTATTCTTGCAAAGCTGCGTTTTTGTGAAATACTACAAGACCTAAGCTATACATCAGTATTTAATTGTACATTTTACTGTTGGATATTTTCCATGTTCTTATAAAATTATACATTCATTGAATTCAGGATTTGTTTAACTTTTGTTTTATGAAATAGGAAATCAAAAATAATATAATTAACTTTTAGTTTTTGGATCTGTTTGACTCCATTTGAAGTTGTTTTTTTTTATTATTAAACAGTTTTTTGTTTGGATAAAGCTTGCTGGTTTAAATTAAACAAATTGAAACCCCTTTTTATCTGTCTGTGCTTTGTCTCCCTTACTTGACTTTTCATTTCACACAAATTACCCTTTTTTCTCTCCTGATATTATAAGGGAATTGTAAGGGAAGTGTTTTATGAAATTGTTAGGGCAGCGCGGTGGCCAGTGGTTAGCACTTTTCTCCGGTTCCTCCCACAGTCCAAAAACATGTGCTGATTGGTTCATTGGTGATTCTAAATTGCCCATAGGAATGAATGTGAGTGTGTGTGGTTGTCTGTGTGTGGCCCTGCGATGGACTGGCGACCTGTCCAGGGTGTACCCTTGCCTTTCTGCCTATGTGCGCTGGGATAGGCTTGAGCAGACCCCCGTGACCCAGAGTTCAGAAATAAGCGGGTATAGAAGATAAATAAATGAATGAATGAATTTGTTAAATAAAGGAAAGTTGGGCTCTAAACTATCATTTGTTTCTAACTGCCATTGTCCACTTCTTAAAAAAATATATAAAATAATGAAAAATATATTGGATAAAATCTTACAACAAAGAAATCCTAAGAAAGCTTTCAATAATGTATTTACTATATAAAGTTGATAGTGACTGTTCAAAGAAAAAAAAATCCATTTCCGTTGCCAAATTTCTGAATCAGATATTAACCCAGTTTATCAAGTTGTTTCTCATGTTTTTCATCTGCTAGTATAAAGGCTTTCTTGTTTGCACCCAAATGAATGTAAATAAGTTTGTGAATGTGTATCTTTAGGTTTAAGACACGGGGAATGGGACTAATGTTTACCGTCGCCTGCTCGACAGACTCTCTTCTGTCTCGGTGCTGACCAGAACATGGCTCGAACCCCCTTGACTCTCATCGTGCATAACTTCAATCTTAAAACAGAACACAAGCAAGATTTTCAAATTCGAAAACAAATAGTGCCCCGTAGGGAAAAGCTTTAGCCTAGGATAGGCAATGATTTGGTTATATTCAAATAATGACAGCCTGTGATGGAAAGGGTGTGTGATATACCTTGATTCCTCCTTTAGTCTTGCGAATATTTTTCTTCTTTGCTAGCTCAGGTTCAGTACTGTTCCTACTGGCACTATTCTCTGGACCTCTGCGGTTTGGTGCTAGATAGGATTGTATTGCTTATCAGATAATAAAATATACACAGAATTATTGAAAAAAAAATTCTTTCTTGCACAACTGCCTTACAGCTCCAAAACTTGGGCTGTAAAAACACCTGTGTAGGTGAATTGGCTATGCAAATTGTTAGACAACAGATGCACCTCACAAGTACATACAAGTTCTATGTTCATGTTTCTGTTTGTGGTCTTAAGGTTTTATTGACCTCAATGTGCCATCTGCTTGCACTGCATGTATATACAAAAATAAGACTTGCAGTTGTTTACCAGAACCTGGTGGTCTGGTAGTTTTGGGTGAAGGGCGCTTCGGTAACGATTCAGGGCGTGGAGCTACTGGCTGCACAGGTCTGGTTTGCTTGGCAGACAGCTTCTTTAAACTGGCATGTCTCTTCTCAAACATCTCGTGCACTTCTTCCAGCCTTTTCAGTGCATTTTGCACATTGAACTGCATGAGTAGATGATAAATAAGATTTATTATGTGGAAAAAAACACGAATCTGTCTATTGGAAGCCTTTAGGATAACTTAGAAAATTTCACACAAAAAACATTTTTTGTGCAAGAAATTTTGTGCAATTTTTTTTCTTCTGTCATCCTTTAAAAGTCTTTCCCTTGAAACTTAGCACTAATTTGTAATCATTATATATTCATACATTTATTCATTTGTCCATCTTCTATACCCACTAACTCAGGGACAAGGGGGTCTGCTATGAGCCTATACCAGCGGACATATGGGAAGAGGTAAGAGGTACACCCTAGACGGGTCGCCTTGAATCCTATAAACTATACTAACGTATAGTTTACCAAAGTTTTGCTACTAGCCACTACACCACCACACAGATTGTTAGTATCTTACATGTATTTCTGTTTAGACTATTCGATCTTTAATTGATCTAAAACTTCTTCTTCTCCTTTTGGATGCTAACATTTAGGGGTTGCCACAGCGAATCACCTGTCTCCACCTAGTCCTATTCTCTATATCCTTCTCACTGGCTTGTGGCCCCTGTGGTTATATTGTTTACTTTATCTAAAACAATTCATGCTTTGTCATTGGTCCCAATTTACAGCAGCTTTGCACATCTTGTGTTATAACTACAACCAAATCTGCTTGGTCCAGTGCAATTTATGCAAAGTTAGTGATCAAGAGATAAATACGAGACAATAGATCACAGATTCAGCTGAAAGATTCAGGTTTCATTAAACAAAGTTTTTAAAGTTATTCAGAACTTTAGAGCATTTTGTCTTTAATAAACCGACAGAATAGCAATAAAATTGGGGTGCTAGAGAGAAAGTTGAGACAGCAAAGGACGCAAGCTAAAATGGGTCACCAGAGCACAGCGGTGTGAGTACAGAAGCCTCAATCCACGACACCGACCACATCATTTACAAGTTCTTAGTTTAGTCACATGCTGGTACAAAGGTTTGTCCTACCTTCCTATCCGGCTTGCACTTTACACATAGGCAACTCTCTGATCATGCTACCTTATCTTTTTTAAATATGGCCCTATACAGGCACAACACATAATCAAGAGAAAATATTCAGAGGTATTTTTAGATTAAATTATTAATCTAACATGGCAAAGCTGAGCAACAAAAAAACATAAATGTGTAACAAAAAAAAATAACATTTATTATTATTATTAAATCAAGTGAGGTTTCTGTTCTGCCACTAAGCATGTTATAGGCCATCTCTGTATGGGACATTAAAAATGCTTCATACCTTCATGAAATCAGTGAGAGACATCTCATGTTGGTTGTAAAGGTCTTTAAGATGATTAAGTTTCTGCTCTTTAGCCATTTCTTTGTATCTCTCGATGTCCCGCAGTGCGGCTTCTGCACCCTCCTGAGACTGGCACTTATCCACAGCCTGAGAGGCCAGCAGATACACGCCATTCTCACACCAGTGCTTCACCTGCACAAAACACACGATGAAATCCTTTATAAATCATTCTTTATTCCATAATTTCTAATAGTCTCAGGCATTAAAACTGAATGACATGAAATACGCCTCTTTTCCAACCAACCTGCTCTATCCATGTATGAATCTCAAGTGATTTGGAAAGGACGTCATATTTTTTTTTGGCTTCATTGGCAAAGTCGTCACAAATGCGGCGCAGCTCTACACATTTGGGCCGGATGGAGTCTACTGCATAATGGTTGCTCTGAATTAACTGGTCACCATGTTGAGCGTGCAGTTGTGCCTTCTCCAAAGATTCCTGACAAATGCAGCACATTTAGCATTAAATATTTGCACTTTCATAAAAAAACTAATCAAAACTATTTTCTGTTTTGTTACTTGGTTCAACATTAGCCTTTAGAAGATCTTCCTAATAATATTACTGATATCATAAAAAGTTCAAAACAATGTTAAGGAAAATGGCTATTATGTTAACATTTTAACATACACAGCTCTTGGTGTAGCAGAGAATACTTTAATAGATAATTATAAATAAAAAATGATGTAAGATGATTATAATCATATCCTTAGTCTGTATTAAAGGATTTAACAATTTTGATATATGCCACCTTTTTAGATTTCCAGGACAAGGCAGCAGACTGAGTTGTTATTTTGGTTTATTGAATGTATTTTTTTTAGCTTATATAACCTTTTATTAAGTGACTAATGAAGGCAGCTGATGAGGCTGACCTGAGCTCTGTCTTGCAGGCTCCGTAGATCCAGTAGCAGCTGCTCAATGCGACCAGCTCCGTCTCCGGTGTCTAAAAGAGCCAGCAAAGTCTCCAGCAGGCTGTCCAAAGACAATTTCACCTTTGCAAACACACATAACATACAGCAGAAGGATCTCAGCCATGCTGTTGGTAAAAGTAAACACTATAAGGTATGGCGTATATTGACTTTACCTCTCTAAAATCCTGCTCAAAATGTCTTAACTGCAAACACTGCTCTAACTTCAAGTGATGTTTAGACCAGAACTGTTCAAATGCATTTTCGGTCTCATCCAGTTGAGCTAACAACCTGATATAAACAAAAACACAAATGCATACAGAAAACAAATTAGGTTGCTTGACATTAGGCATTTTAGACATCAGGATCAAAAAATTAGCTGTATTTGTTAATGATTTTTAAAGAACAACATATGGGAATATTTGATCGCTACATAAAATCCACAAATCTGATTTTACAAAATTAATAATTAAATTCTTTTCACTGAAACCAATTACTATTCCCATAATTGTTTTTCCCTAACCCAGGGTTACAGGGGTCTGCTGGAGCCTATCCTAGCACACATAAGGTCAAAAGCAGGCATACAGGTCGCCAGTCCATCGCAGGGCCATACATAAATAGAACTATCACGCCACAGTGCGCAGCCATACAACATATGAATAAATAAATAAAAAGACAACATGCATTTCTCAGTAATAAACTAAACATAAACAGAAAACCTTTTCAATCCCTGCGCTGATTATTACAAGAGATTTAATGCACATGCTCTTCCACATTTAAATTAAAATTTTACACAATTCTATTTTCATATTTTCCTAATGCCATTAATTAATAAGGTAAAAACAGAATCCAGCAGGTCCAGAGCAGGTTGGTTTATAAGACAGGTTTCATTCATCAGATCAAGTATGTGTAAATTAGCACCATTGGGTCCTGGAAAATGTTTCATTTTACGGTGCACTGTATTTATATATGGCTAAAATGACAATATAACAAACTTAAAACTGTGTTTATTTTTTTAGTATGCATCATTTCACAGAAAAAGTCTACATTTTAGCCTACATTTCGTCCATGACCTACTTTTCAAAAACCACAGGACATGACACATATGCGATGCATACTTACGACCCACATCCTATAATATGTATCTTAGCACTCACTTATCATGTAAGCCATAAGTAGTAAAGACACTAGACACTGCACTTAAAGTGGCAAAATTTCCTTCCATTTAAAAAATCTATTTACGGTCTGTTTATAGTTGAGCTGCAGGTTTAAGCTCAATCACTATAAGTGAAATGACTAAGTTAAATTATATGCAGGCATTTGAAAAAAAGACATTTTTCGATCTGTAATATATTGATATCATACCCATGCCTAGTTAAAGCTATTTTTTACTAGCAGAGCTTAAAGAGTAAAACATTTGTCAACAGTTATCGAGGAAGTCATTAATACTGTTGATTAACCAGTGGGGGTGAGGAATCATCTCAATTAAAAACAATTACAGAACACTTTCCATTACAAACACTTAAATTAAATTAGAAAAGCTTTTTATAATAATTATAATGCAATACAGTACAGTAATTACATCATCTAATTAATGAATGAATAATGTGAAAAGTAAAAAAAAATTTTAACCCACCTTTCGATTGTGGTGAGATTATCCAGTTCATCTGGATTCAGTTTGTGGTTCTCACTTTTACTGGCCTGATCTTTGATACATGATAACAACGTAGTTCCCTGTTTCATAGCCAACTTAAGTTCATCCTGAAAAAAAGAGGAATAATTTTTCTGTGCAAAATGACACCTATTTTGTCCATATTGGTATGTGTCTTGTCTAGATGATTTTCATGTCTTTTGTTAACAACTGGATATGTATGACTGCTTAACTACCTGAAGCTGATCATGTTTGTCTGTGTGATCTGTCAGGAGATCTTTGGTGCATTGTACGTTATTGGGAAGTTCGTTTTCTGCTAAGTCAGTTCCAAACCTCTGCAGCATTTGAGCTGTGGTTTTTACTGTCACAGCAAAGTTTTCGATGGCCTAAACAAGAAAAAACAGATTACACTTGGATCATTAGTACTCTATAGGCTTGGACGAATTGTATTTCAAATTTAAAACGATCATCACAACCGATATCGTTGACTTACTGTGCGATGGTGGATCCACTGACTGTGACAGTAGTGCAGGCTTCCACCTAATTCACCTGTAAGCTGGCTTTTATCCACATATCCATGCAGGTCTGATAGGGAATTAAGCATGATGATCTAAAGGACCAGAAAGACATGCACAATTTTATCAGGAGTAAAACTAAACAAATAATATGTTTTTTCCATGCAAACATGCAGAATTTATAATAATGGTATATTTTACTACATGAAGTATATTTTACTTTACTACAAGAAGCGGGTCATGGCTCCATCTTCAAAATGCTTCAGATGCTATGTGTTTAGATGTCAGTGCATACTACTCACACAATGTGTTACAGATGTTTAAATTAGTCTTGAGTTTGGCATGTACTAGCATGTTTAAGACATGTTGACTTTGTAACAATGCTTATAATGGTGGAAGAGTCCCATAAAATCTGAAAAATACAAATTTATTGGGCTGTAGTGGCCTAGGGGCAAATGGTTTAGTTGCTGATCTGAATACCAGAAAGATCTGAGTTCAAGTCCGCCACAGTTGGGCTATTGAGCAAGACCTTTAACCCTTCCTGCTCTAGCGGTGCTGACCTTGCACTTTAACCTTCCAAGGTGGGATATGCAAAGAAAAACATTTCACTGTATGTTGTGTGGTCTATAATTAATAATTTCTTTCATTCAATCATTCATTCATTCATTCATTCATTTATTCATTCATCTTCTCTACCCGCTTATTCCCGAACTCTGGGTCACAGGGGTCTGCTGGAGCCTATCCCAACACACATAGGGCAAAAGACACCCTGGACAGGTCGCCAGTCCATTGCAGGGCCGCACACACAACCACACGCACTCACACTAACTCCTAATGGCAATTTTGGAACCGGAGTACCCGGAGGTAACCCACCGGGGGGAACATGCAAACTTGGCACAAGCAAGACCCCTTGCCCAGGATTTTTTTGACCTTTTTGTTGCGAGGTGACGTGCTAACCACCATGCTATTATACTATCCTAATCATGTATGTGACAAATTTGAATTCAATATCCAAATTTGGTGACAAATTTTAATTTTAATTTCGTTTTAGAAAGTATATAGTAATGGTAAGAGCCATGGTCGGTTCGTTTTGCTTTATAACTGCAGAAGCAGTTTGGTTTCAAGACCCTTCCCCCCTTAAAGGCACAGCTGCTTGACACCTGAGTCTAAAAGACTAAAACATGCTTGTGCTTGCATGACTTATTTTTGGTTCTGCAACACAGAGTGAGCATCTAAGTTGTAACTCCATGAAGTTGTAACTCCACTAAGATTCACACTCACTTTGCTTTATGTAATATAAGCATTCATTTTAAGACACTTTATTCACTACAGATCTAGAAGAACACAGATAAAGCATGCTTACCGGTACCTTCATTTTAAAATCGTCGCGATGTAACCGGATACCAATGTCAGCGATGGTTCTTTGAAAGAATCGTGAGGGTCTCAGCACTAGGACCAGCTGCAGGTTGCCTGGAAATGCACCCTATTGATCATAAAGAT
>JAOTQW010000004.1:9568737-9580111 GCA_026260075.1 Sisor rabdophorus | reverse complement strand
GGGATTCGAACCCAGGACCTTCTTGTTGTGAGGCGACGGTGCTAACCAGTGCGCCACCGCGCCGCCCTTATCCAACAAATTGTGTTATTAATTCTAGCAACTATTATACTTTTAATAATATTTGTGATAATAATAATTGAATATACAGTAAAACCAATGTAGCTGCTGTATCCAAAACAAATGAAAAGAATATAAATTACCACATCTAACGTGATATCTAGTGCAGCACAGTAACCACTTTCTGAAAGGAGATGACTATATACATGTTAGAGAAAGAGAGACTTAATTATAATTATTATCACTAGGTATTGCTGTAAATATCAACCATGTGGAATGTAGAAATAAGTATGTACAATATGTTGTGTATTATTCCAGCCTGTATTATTTAAAACAGCCCAAGAGTGGATAACAATACAATATTTCCATTATAATTGACATATGGCATAGGTGATTTACAGTATTGAATTGTCTTATTACCTGCGGGGTAAAGGTGTATGTACGATTTCTAATCTCATAGAATTTAGAAGTCCCAAGAACACCGATGTGTCGATAGGGCCGCCCAGTCAGATTCAGCTTCCTGCAGCTTCCTGTGCACATTAACATTGCTTGCAACTGTCATTTTGCAGAATTAAAAGGTCAAAAAAGTCTTCCTTGTCTAAAAAATGTTTTTCTGCATAAAAGTCTGCAGTTAAACACAGATGTGGGAGGGCATAAATTTCTACAGTCATGCGTCACTTCGGTTAAACTGTGTTGCTGTTACAAGTGTTTGATTCAGTTGTTGCAAGTATATTAATTTATTTATTTATTCTGTATCCGCTTATTCCCTAACTCTGGGTCACAAAGGTCTGCTAAAGCATATCCCAGCACACATGGGGCGAGAGGCAGGGGTACACCCTGGACAAGTTACCAGTCCATCGAAGGGCCACACATAGACAAACAACCACTTACACTCACATTCACTCCTATGGGCCATATAGAGTGTATTAATAAACATGTTTTTGGAGTGTGGGAAGAAACCAGAGTAACTGGAAAAAATGCACTCAAGCGCTGGGAGAACATGCACAGAGACTTCGCACAGAGAGACCCCACGCCCAGGATTCAAACCCAGAATCTTCTTGTTGTAAGGTGACCGTGCTACGCAAGTATATTAATTTCTTCATTCTGGAAGTATACATTTTAGGTATTATTCTCTTTTGACCTTTTGATGCATCCCTATAGAAATCATATGACTTAAAAGACTTTTTCCATCCCATTATTATAACCAACTAGGAGCCAAGCTTTTTAGAACCTTTAGAGGACAAAGTGAGAGTTATAGTTAGGGTAAAGTTATAGTTAGGATAAGAGTTAGGCTTAGGGGTACAGTTGGTATACGGGTAAGCATTAGGGTTAGGGGTTATAAGTTGGGCACAGGATATATACAAAACACTTAACAAAAAGTGTTTAATAAAGACATCAGGTATAAGAAATATTCATTAGTAAAATTATGAACCCACAAACAAAGCATGTTAAATCCTTACCCAGTTTGACATAGATGTGGCTAAGAATACGAGCAGGCATGATTCGGATGGGCTGAACTTCTGCCACACTCTGCACCTCAATTCCATAATCCCTTAGCAGTGCCTGGATCTCCTCAGTCTCTGCTACTACACTGACTGAAAAGGAAACATAGATCTAAAGAACCTCACTACCAAAGCTCCAAACATTATGTGATTGAGCAGAGGTGTTGTTTACCTTGGACAACAACATCAGGTTTGAAGCCAGTGGAGAACCTTCGGTTTAGAGGATCGATTTCTCCAGGAGCAAGAAATCCCTGGTTGAACAAAATAAAGAAGAATGATACTCGTTAGATTTTTCACTTGTCAACAAATTTGTTAGGGCAAATATATATATTTTTTCAGCTGCTGTACCTCTACTAACAGGCTGCTCAGAATATAGAGAGACTGTCCCCATAGGTGAGGAAGCTGGCCTGTGGCTACACGATCCACACTGTGAGTGTTTCTGTACTCCTCTTCAATCTAATACAACACAAACGTACCTCTTATGCAATGATAATAAAAATAAAAGACAGCACTTTTAATTCTACTATCAAACATTGGAGTTGTCAGACCCAGTTGCATGGAACACACAAGTACACTCTAAGAGAAAATGTATCCTACACGTTTACTCATATTTACCAATCATTACATTTCCTTACCTTGTCAGCAGGTACAGCGTAAAGCTCAGGCATCAACCGGATACCATGTTTCGCTCGAATCAAGACACCCTCCAAAGCTTCCCTGTATTCCTGCATCTAAGCAGTATTTAAAATAGCGTTAACTTTTACGTACTGCCCTCTTCTGGAAACAAATAATCATTACTCTATCATTAGTTTGTTGCTGAGCAGAAGGGGTGTAAAATATTTATTTTCTGATTATTACTAAATAATTAGTTTTATCTAAGCAAATTAAATCAGCCCTGGCTACTAGATAGAACCGATAAAAAATATATAAATATCGAAAAAGGATGATGTGTATACCTGTACATGATCCCCATTGAAAACACCATCCATGATAAGATAAGTCCAAAAGACAGGCCATTCACATTCTATATTCTCGAACAGCTTCAGTTCTGCAGGGTCATAATGAAGACGAGAAGGATCCTGTCGACATGGCGAAGGAAAACATTTTTACACAGACACAAAACATCGTTTTCTGTCTAATCAAATAAGCATTTATGTTTGAATGTATATACAGAATGACTTGTACTGTATAAATGCTATCAGTAACTGGTCACCATTATCATGACTCCCAACCTCACCACAATTGTTTTAATTACAGTATTTGGCACATGTAATTATACAGAGCGACTTAGATTTATTTCTTTTATACAGCTAAGCAATTGGGGTGAAGGGATTCAACACCTTCACTACCACTTCTCATTTACGATGATAATCTTAATACTATTGCTTACCTCTTTTGGGGTTCTGTAGCCATCTCGAATAAACCGGCAGCACCCATAACGCCCCTACAATTTATAAAATTTTAGGTTGAATGTGTTAGTAGCCATCTCTTACATTTAAGTACTCTTTGTTTATTAACATGAGGTAAACCCCCAACCATGAGGGAAACTAATCCTGTTTTCATTCATTCATTCATGCATTCATTCATTCATTCATCTTCTATACCCGCTTATTCCCAAACTTAGGATCTTGGGGTTCTGCTGGAGCCTATCCCAGAATCCTGTTTTCAATGACATCTTATTGAATTTGATTCTTTTATTTTAGCAAGCACTAAACAAGTTATTTTACACTTATACTTACACTTTAGAAACATTAGAAACATATGAACCGCAGTTATTTATTTACAGTGAGCTATTTTTTTATTGGTGTATTACATCAGTTGTATCACATGTAGGCAATGTACCTGAAGCTTGGAGATAATCTCACTCTTGGTGATGTTGACCAGGTCAGCGTCCTCAACCGCAAACGCAGGGAAGGAGATCACTGAGAGCAGACCAGCATCGATTTCCTTTGATGTAGAGGCTCGTGGCAACATGGAGCACAAGATTGCCTAAAATTATATAAACATTCATAGATAGTATTACAATGTGATAACAGTGCCAAACAGTAATAATTAGTAATAATTAGTGTTGGCATAATATTTAAAATATGTTTTAGTTTAAAACCTGGCAATGCTCTACTTCGTCTGGTAGAACATGGATCACAGATTTTGGGCCTCCATGAGCTCCAAATAAGTCAAGTTCATCAATGGCCTCCAGAGCAGCCTAAAAGCACATTAATTACATTAATGACACCTATTCTTGAGACCAATTATGTGTATTATGCTTTTATATGTGCTGCTATTTGTCATTGTAACTTTTTTGACATATCAATGTTCTGGAAGATATACGTTAAATAAGTTAGTAAAGTTAGTTAAAATAAATTAGTTGTGTTCAGCACATATAGCTATAAACAGCAATAGACATTTGAACAAATTGAACAAAATGAACATGCCCGAATGCAAACACACTCGTAAAAGAACAAGTTGTTATTGTGAAAATCATCACCAACCCTGTCAGCAGCTCCTCACTTACCACCTTCTTACCTTAGCCATTCCAATAGAGCTCCCATTTAATTCAGCAATCCCTTGGTTTGTCTTGTCTCCTCTCTCCCACATGCCATAATCCTACACACAAAAAGAATGCAGTTATTAATCAGAGCAGTTTTTTAAAAATGGACACGATGAAGTCCTACTTACAGCAACTTTGTATGCAGCTTCAATGTAGAAGACAAGGTTCTGTATAAATGCCACCTCATCCAGGTTCGATATAATACGCAGACCTAAAAAATGAGAAAATTTTAATTGGTGTGCACTGGAATAATGCGTTTCCACTGAAAAAAGAAATGACCCTGCAATACCAAAGCAGTCACATAAATAATGTGTACTAATGACCCCTTCATAACAAGCCTACTACTAGGCCACTTGTACTATTACTTGACCCGCATGGCTTTTTCTATCAGCACATGATGCATTTTTCAGCACATGATGCCTATATTATTTTTTTCTTGTGCATATTTTGGCATCAAAATATACTAATATTTGCCAAATTTGGCAAATGAATCTGATTCAGTGATACATTTACATTTTATACAGTTGAGCGGTTTAAAGGTAAGGGCCTTGGTTTTGGCGTTAGGATCTTTGAATCGAAAATTAAACACTTTAATTCCACTTAAGGGCAGTGTGGTTGGCCATAGAAGTGTGTGGGAATGTTTGTGGTTATTTGTCTATGTGTGGCCCTGAGATGGACTGGTGACTGTCCAGGTACCCCCGCCTTTTGCCCCATGTGCACTGGGATAGCCTCCAACAGACCCCGTGACTCTCAGTTACGGAATATGGGCGTACAGAAGATGAATGAATGAATAAATAAATGAATGTATATTAGTCAACAATTGTGAAACAAAAGTTCTGCCACTTAAAAAAATGAGGCCTGTAATTTGTATCATAGGTATACCTCAACTATGAGAGACAAAATGAGAGAAAAATCCAGAATATCACATTGGCTGAATTTTTTTACAGATTTATTTACAAATATGGGTGGAAAATAAGTAAGTATTTGGTCACCCACAAACAAGCAAGATTTCTGTCCCTTACAGACCTGTTACTTCTTCTATAAGAGGCTTCTCTGTCCTTCACTCGTTACCTGTATTAATACCACCTGTTTGAACTTGTTACCAGTAAGAAATACTCCTGTCCACAACCTCAAACAGTCACACTTCACTATGGCAAAGACCAGAGAGCTGTCAAAGGACACCAGCAACAAAATTGTAGAGCAGCACCAGGCTGGGAAGACTGAATCTGCAATAGGTAAACAGCTTAGAGTGAAGCAAATAACGGTGGCAGCTATTATTAGAAAATGGAAGACATATAAGACAACTGATAATCTCCCTCGATCTAGGGCTCGATGCAAGATTTCACCCCACAGGGTCAAAATGATCACAAGAACAGCAAAAAAAAAGAAAGAAAATAACACGGGGGGCCCTATTGAATGAGCTGCAGAGAGCTGGGACCAAAGGAACAAAGACTACCAGTAACAAACTACGCCGCCAAGACTCAAATCCTGCAGTGCCATACGTGTCGTCCTGCTTAAGCCGGTATATGTCCAGGCCCGTCTATAGTTTGCTGGAGAGCCAGAAGAGGATTGGTATAAAAGGAAAACAAAATAGAACTTTTTGGTAAAAACTCTTCAAGGTTTTTGGAGAAAAAAGAATGCTGAGTTGCATTCCAAAAACACCATACCTACTGTGAAGCATGGGGGTGAAAACATTATGCTTTGAGAATGTTTTTCTGCAAAGAAACCAGGACGACTTATCCATGTGAAGGAAAGAATGAATAGGGCCATGTATCGTTGAATTTTGCACAAAAACCTCCTTCCATCAGCAAGGACATTGAAGATAAAACATGGCTGGGTCTTTCAGCATGATAATGATCCCAAACACACCGCCCGGGTAACGAAGGAGTAGCTTTGTAAGAAGCATTTCGAGGTCATGGAGTGGCCTGGCCAGAATCCAGATATCAACCTCAAATAAAAATCTTTGGTGGGAGTTGAAAGTCGTGTTGCCCAGAGACAGCCCTAAAACATCACTGCTCTAGAGGAGATCTGCATGGAGGAATGGGCTAAAATACCAGCAACATTGTGTAAAAACCTTGTGAAGACTAACAAAAAAAATGTTTGACCTCTATCATTGACAACAAAGGAAATATAACAGTAACTTTTGTTACTGACCAAATACTTATTTTTCACTATAATTTGCAAATAAATGTCCGATTGATTTTTAAAGAAATTAGTTTTTCTGGATTTTTTTCTCATTTTGTCTCTCATAGTTGAGGTATACCTATGATGAAAATCACAGACCTCTTTCATCTTTTTAAGTAAGAGACGTTTCTGCATGCTTTGTTGCTTTCTTAGCATTTCTTTCTCCACAAACAACCACTTCTCATCCCATCTCTCTTTTTTACTTAATAAATGTCATTCTGTTATTACTGTTGCAGGCTATATTTTAAAGGGAGATTTTGTGCTGCTTTTCTATTATTAAAGTGTAAAGTAGATGCTATTGTTTTCTTGCTATCTGGCATTTTCATGGAAAGATAGAGAATTTAGAACAGAGTTTGGGTAAATATTTTGTAAATAAATATTATTTCTCAATTGGCTATGAAGAGCTTGTAGCACGTAGGTTTGTGCTCACCTGAAGCAGTCATCTGTGCCAGCATCAGCAAATACAGTGAAGTAGCGTCTACCTGCAAGTGCCCCCACTGGTCATCCCCAACCACTGTCGCACAGGTTGACGTGTCGTACTTAGCATGCAGGCAGTCCTTAGTGCTTTGTGTGTGTTTAAACTTCTCTACCTTCTCCATCTAAGATGCAAAACATGACCATCTTTATTTTCTCAAAGCCAACGTAAATTCATTAGCTTGTGGGCTTCAACAACCTTACCTGTCTCATCATACACTGCAGAAGCCCTTGCATCAGTTTAACCACAGTCTGTAAAACAAATATAGTTTCAGGTAAAACTCTGATCTATTATCTATTTTCTCTATCATACACACGTGGGACACCCTGCCCAAACGATCAAAAAGGAAATGTAAAACAAAAACATACACACATTCATACACTACAGACAATCAAGGAATGACAGGTACCCACAAGGTTAACTAAAGTGAAAATTCAGGGCTTATGATTTATTATAATACAAAATGTGTATTATTATTGCTATTTTATTACAAGATAAAAAATTAAATGTATAGAGACATTTTATTGAAACATAAATAATAATATGGTCATACTGTTCAGCTATGAAAACATGATTTACTACTAATAAAACTTTATTCAAGATTTATCCACCTGTTCAAGTTCATAAGCCTTAGCCTTGTCCTCATCTCGGTCTGCATTCTTGCGATAGGCCATTCCGAGTCCCCATACTGCCAAGATGCTGTAAACATTGTCCCTGACCCAGGCATCTTTCTGCTGTGGACTGGCTGGAAGCAAACCTGTCACAGGATTCTACAGAAGCACATCCACCTATTAGTCTCACCTTAAGCGACATCTTTGGAAACTTTGGAATATATGAATAAATAAGATTCTTATGCCTACAGAGGAATGAGCAATCTTTAATTTTGTTTATAAAGGATAAAATATAGGGCAGATTAATGGGTTAGTGGTTAGCACTGGAAGGCCCAGGTTTTATTTCTAAGCAGGGCATTTCTTTTGTGGACTTTGTCCACATAATCAATCAATCAATCTCCAACCACTCTTCTACAGGCAAAACCAAATAGCTGCATAAATACACTAGGGACAAAACTGTACACTTGCACAAGCCTGAGATGGGCTACAGGACAATTAGCAAACAGTTCAGTAAAAATGAAACAACTGTTGGTGAAATTGTTTAAAAATGGCTAAAACTAAAAAAAGGCAGTGTATCAAATAATTAATTGCCTCACTGTATAAAAGAAACATTTAGAATTCTGAAAAGGCTTTTTAGAAAATTTGAGTGCTGCTGTTAAGATTTCATCTGAAAGGTCTGAAGTGCAGTCATTGTTCAAGTTTAACCCAAAGTTGTTATCTATATTTTAATGCCATTATTTTTGGATCAAACAAAATCTCTTCTTAGTTATACAAAACTTTTGGCACCCCTGAAAATGGTAATGAGCAACTGTTTTCAAATTAATCCATAGCTGTTCAATGAAGTTCAATGATGGTGACCGGGGTTCTTCTTTTTGCTCAGTTGTAAGTTGCTCTGGATAAGAGCATCTGCCAAATGCTGTAATGTGAATGAATCCAAGGTTGAGTTATTTGGTCACGGGGTGCTTTCCATGGCACCTTTGAGTGCACCATACAGTGTTCCAGGAGAAGAATCTTGGCAATGGTTCCATCATGCTTTGGGGGTGTGTGACAAGCACAAATTTTGGAAACCTCATTAAGGTTAAGTCACTTGGATTCCTAAAAATGTTAGCACAAGAATCAGTCAAGAAGTTGAAGTTATGCTGGGATTAGTTGTTTTAGCAGGACAAAGCATTGTTCCAAATTTACCAAGGAATTCAAGCACAGACACAGATACAATTTTCTAGAATGGCCATCCATGTCTTTCTATCATGAACATTAACGCCAACAAACAAACCTGACAAACTGGCAAACTGATGAAATTGTACAAAGAAGAATACAATTAAACTATAGAAAGCATCTACATGAGCGGCGCAGTGGCTTAGTGCAAGGGGGTCTTTTTATGCGGAGTTTGCATGTTTGCCATGCGCTTGCATGGGTTTCCTCTGTGTACTGGTACAGTCCAAAAACATGCACATTAGGTTGGTTGGTAATTCTACATTGCTCATAGGAGAGAGAGAGAGAGAGAGAGAGAGAGAGAGAGAGAGTATGTGTGCGCACGCGTGTGTGTGTGTGTGTGTGTGTGTGTGTGTGTGTGTGTGTGTGTGTGTGTCGTTGTTCTTCTATGTTTGGCCCTGCGATTGAGAAACCCCTGCCTCTCACCCTATGTGTGCTAGAATTGGCTCCAGCAGAATAAGTAAGTACAGAAGATAAATGAATGAAGGAATGAATGAATGTATGTATCTGTTGATTAAATAAATTCAGAACTGAAAGGCTGCTGTTTTCATAAGCTGTAAATTATATCCAAATGAAGTGGACTTCAAACACCCAGCAGATTATAAATTAAAATGATCCCAAACTTTTGCATGAATCTGTAGATTGTAGAACACAAAAATAACACTACTCAGTAAACAAATACCTGAAGCTGAAATCAGCTCATTGGTTTCTTTCTAAAAGGTGACCTTTGTCCAGGCGCTGTTTATTTTGGGATCATGGGTACAGTTGATTATCACTATTTAATGCTTTTATTCTTTTATAAACCTGATTTCACGCTAACCAGCTGTTGAATGTCTTCTATTCCAAAGAGAAGCGTTAATATGGTGTTCGAGGCGGTCCATTATAACCAGCATTAAAGTGAACTTGCCTGATAGCACAGGATGGTCTCATGGACGAGTCTAGCGAACGCATCCAATCGCACTCCTGAATTGCTCCTGCTCCGCATCTTGATTTATTTCGGTCTGCTCCGATCATAGGAACTTTAATCACTAATTTAAAAAATAAAGCTCTCAATTTCCTGTTTTTGTTATGTGATCGGAGCTAATATCCTTGACCTGTTACTTCATTGTGGGTAACGTTAATCTTCTAACCGCATACACCCAGTCGTGCGAAGAGGAAAAGGCATGCCCAACCCGCATGGCCTCCCTTAAAGAGGACACTGACATTTTTATCAAAGGCTCTCAAAGCGAAATTTACTATTACTACAGTCTTTAAGACGCTAGATTTGTTTTTGATGCCGCCTATAAAGATGCTTATTAGCCCGGATAACAGTTTTGAGAGGGACTCTAAATTGTTTACGTGTTGTTGTTGACTGGATAAAACCTGTTAATAAATCTTAAAAAAAAGATTTTTTTATTCACGTCTGTCATTTATTAAATAGCTAATTTAATAACGACCTAAATACATTATAGGGGTTTTATCGTTTTCAGATCAAAATAAAAGTCGCGGTGTCAAACGTGACATAGTCACTTCCGGTTCGAAGGAGGAAACGTGTGAAGTCCAGTCGCGTACATTATTTTTTGTATTGTAGCTGTTAATTTGTGTTTAGCTATGTCTTATAAATTAAACGCCCTTGTTAGCGACTCGTACATTGATATTAGTCAGTATAGAGACCAGCATTTCAAGGTAGGAAGCAAAGAAGTCTTTCACCTTAAAAAAACATGACATCTGTTGATGTTTTCTCTGTGTGTGTGTGGCTCGCTAACGTTACGTTTGTTGTAAATGTAAGTAATTTACACATTAGCTACGAGTAATTAAACAAAGCATTACTGAATAAATGAAACGTGTTTCTGGGTGTTGAAAAGGTTAATGAAGCTGGTAGTTTTTCAGTTGGTTGGTACGTGCTGGTTATTTTCATTATCAGAAATTAAGACAATACCGCGATCACAAGTAGAACTTTGTTCTTTATCTCTCTGTAGTGATTCTTTTGTCTCTCTATTTAAACAAATAAAACATGGCGTGGACATCATAATATCTTGAAAATCTCACCGATTTGCGAAGAATCTATCGTATAGATTGAGGTTTGGGTTTAATCCTATTTAACAATAAGGAAATTATTCGTCTTTTAGCTCCTTAGCACTCAATTATAATTTATTAACGGATACTGATGCAGATATGTATTAAACTAGATTCTAACCTAATGTAAGACTAAACCAAAGACTTTTGTTAAAAATACCGGGAATTTGTGTCTTTGGATGAACGTCTTCTGAAGGGGGAAAAAATGGTTACACTGCGTCCCGTACAACAGCCAATCAATGAGCGCTGATTTACATAGACATATTTTTTGTCAAAGGATGTTGTGCATAAATGTATAATTCGAATTTAAATACACAAACCTGAAAAAAGAACCACGAATAATTGATAATAATGTATGAATGAAACATGACATTATTCACCTTTGTGTCTTACCTGGTGCTATATTTACATTTATGGCATTTTATAGAAACCCTTAATACTAACTGGCAACCTACATCCATTTTATGCAAATTGTGACGTTTCTTGAATTTATGTTCTTTGCCTAAATTATTTAATTTAATTTTGCTGTTCCTTTTTTTGTAATTTTGACTTTATACTCACTTAACTTCATTTTACCTAACATGGTACTATAGGGTGGCGCAGTGGTTGGCACGGTTGCCTCACAACAAGAAGGTCCTGTGTTCGAATCCCGGCCGGAGTTTACATGTTCTCCCTGCACTTGCGTGGGTTTTCTCCGGGTACTCCGGTTTCCTCCCACAGTCCAAAAACA
>JAOTQW010000004.1:9523783-9539385 GCA_026260075.1 Sisor rabdophorus | reverse complement strand
CTCAGTTGTAAGTCGCTCTGGATAAGAGCATCTGCCAAATGCTGTAAATGTAAAAATGTTTTTTCTGGAGGAAAATATTCCTTCAAGCCTTGTTGGTTTTAAAATTATTACATTCTTATATTTAAATGTTTTGCTTCAAGAGAACTTACATTTTTACACGTGGCTCTCTGAAATAGCTCTTCTTCCTAGGCTACTGTTTAGAGCAATAGATGGTTTTCTCAGACCCAAAAGTTATTGCATTGTAAAAACAAATTACCTAATCAGAACCATTTGAGAGTTGCGGCTTCTAGGAGAGTGCTTAGGTTACAGTAAAATGATGATCACAAGAGCAGATGGTGTCCTTTTTTCCAGCAGGTTTTAAGAGAAATAGATATACATTCTAGCACTTTATTAGCATGCAGGTGGTAGACACGAATTCGACACCTGCGAGCTAACACTGGCTAAAGCTACGAGTCTGAACAGCTATGATGAAAATATGTTTCTTTGTGGGCATTGTAAATTCTTAAGATCTAATTTAGATTTAGAACTTCCTCAGCCTCAAGGGTTCACATGATAACTGTCTATCATTGCAGGTGCCAGATGACTTTCCTAAGTTAAAGATACAACCAGATAAGTCATGAACCTCAACAGCTGGGGAAGTTAAAACAAAGCTCACAGGACCTCATTGGGCCATGGCACAACGGCTCAGTCTTGTTTTTCTCTAAAACGCATTTACCTCTCACAAAAAAAATATTCAAGGCAATAAGCCTCCTGCCGACAAGCAGTGGAGGTGACACAGAAAAATATGTTCAGTGTTTGAAGCCAGCGTTTTGAGCAGCACTTGGCTTCTAAGTAAGATGAGATATGAGCTGCACTGGGGAAGCCTTACCCCGTCTATGACCCTGCTGCTTTCCTTTCCACTCGGGCCGCTCCAGGTCACTTTGTAATGGTGGAGTTGCAGGTCTTCCTCTCCAGGGGGGTCCCAGTGAAGCAGCACACTCACCCTGCCATCAGCACTCATAGTCTGATTCTTAATGCCGATGTTCTGCGGACTCTCTGGAGGTAGTGGATCTGTAGCAAAGAGAAAAGAGAAGAGATTTGAGATCTGTTGACGTGGAAGTGGATAAAGTCCATGTAAGCCAGAGAGATGTAGAACGCATAAAGAACGCATTGGAAACTGCAAGGCCAATAAAGATTGAAGTTAGTGAAAAACGTCTGACATTACTGTTCTGCTGTGTTCACTTTTTCTCTCTCTTTCTTCATGCAGCAATAGGAAGGAGCTCAGTAGGATATAACACCTAATTAAATTTATGTAACGCAGAAGCTAATAATAAAAAAACGCACTGGAGTTATTAGTAGAACATGATCAATTGCTTGTAGTGCCAGACAATTAATTGTCACAGGAAATAGAACTGAATGTCATTGTCCTCTTGTCATTACTGTCTCTGTTGTTGTGCTTTTATAGTCTTTCATGGTTCTTGGCTGCATATGGAATGTTTTCGCAAGCCTGCGCCTCAGCACTCAGCAGGCCATATGTGTATTACTGTGTGTGTGTGTGTGTACCATTGTGTGTACATGCTGGATGATTTTGTGGAACAGATAAATGATAAATGAAGACTTGTCTCGTGCCACTGGGTGTGGTGGATAAGCCTTCCACGCAACAACGCAACTAGGGGTGTCAAAGTCATGTTGTCGGAACACATATAGAAATCTGCTACTCATTTCACAGCGATTTCGCCCAATCACAATATTTTGGAATGTTGCTTAGCATACAATGTGCGCAAAACTACAACATTATTCCCTTGTGACTGTTTTAATCTACACAAACACTCAAAACAACACTGAACATGAGGAAAAAATCGGACAAAAAAATCTACAGCACGTTAGCAATTCTTGCTTCACCTGGGACGCATTTTAAAAACCAAACAATCTGACTTCAGTTCCACCAAGCATAAAAGAGCAGCAGTATCTACTGTAAATCCTTAAATGGTTACTGCAGATAGCCTTTAGGGTGGACTTTCAGCATCCATTCGAAAACACCGTCTCTGTTCTGTACTGAGAGGTAACCCCCCGAAATTTCACAAGAGACCCTGCTGCCTGCTTTAAAGGTTGCAAGTGGAAAACTGTCGTTTTGATTTTTTCTCACCGAGTCATATAGCCTTAGAGGAAGAACCTTTCATCTCCAGATATTTCTGAGTAATGGCAACTACGCATGTGACCTATGACCTCAAGCATTCTTCGTGCACCCCCGCACCCCTGCCACTCAGATGTCCCATGGCAAATTGATGAAAGTTGCATGTTTTGTGACCCCAAGGAAGAGGCAAAGAGAGCCATATGGTAAAGAATGGACTCAAAGTAGGTCTGCTTACACTGATGTGCAACATTTGGTAAAGAAGATTACTTCCTAGAAATGAACAAAATATAGCCAATGCTCTGTTTTCTACAGCATATGGTAAATAAGCATAGTCTTTTTCAGCAATAAAAATAATCTACATAAACATCAACAAAATACTTTCAACACTGTGTATTTTTGTTATTCTCAACATCATCCCGAGTGCTAGCAACCTTTTAAAATATAACAAGAATTGATTTGAGTCATTACTGGTGATGGCTTCAGTCTGAATGTAATTATAGTTTGGCTTTAGCCCTTTAATAGACTCAGTTTTGCAATGTGCCAAATCAAGAACCCCTGTGGTCTGAGACAACGTGAAGCACGTCCCTAAGAAACTTGACTCTCACCATAAATCGTAATCAAACAAACAAGACTAAACAAAACAAAAAGCAATAACAGATACTATACAAAAAAATTATTCTCAGCATTTTCTTGTTTTTTATTGCCCCTGCATGTTTGTTTGCTGCATCTATGGAACAATTCTATAACAGAACATCTTTCCTTACAGTAAAACGTTTAACAAACTGACACAGTATCGGCACGCCAAACTCTCAGCATGAGAGATGGGGTGTATGTGTTTGGGTGTGTGTGTGTGTGTACGTGGGAGTGTGAGACAGTTGAGTGGAGCGGGCTGTGATGTACAGGCTGTGGACTGCTCTGGTTTCACGCAAGCCAGTTTTACAAAGCCAGCTGACTCTGCAGTGTTGCTGAACTGCTGTGAAGGATTTGCATGTTCATCTGTAACTCTTCATAACTCCTTCCACTCAGAGTTATTCCAGCAATTTACACCAAGGCTTTGTTCATGTTACTGAGCTGAACTGAATGTGCACACTTCATCAAAATACCTGTAGATTCTATACATTTAATATGAATGATAAAAAAAATTTCATATGTTGAAAAAGTTACCTCTTGCTGAAAAGAAGTGTTTGCTGGGAGTGGTAAAGCCGCGGGTGCCCTGGCTGTTCACTGCGCTTACCCGAAACTGGTACCATCTATGTGGTCGTACATCCCTTAGCAAGGCCCTTTCTTCCGTGGTCTGCCAGAAAACAAGAGAGAGAGAGAGAGAGAGAGAGAGAGGAAGGTCATGGTAAATTTAATTAGGATAAATTAGATGAAAGGACCCCAGCAGGGCTGTAAAGCTTTGTTAATCGTTCGCAAGCAGATTTCCTTAAACCTGCTGAAAAGTTCTATTTAAATGATCCTATCTGTTGCCCCACAGTCCTGATTAGGAGAAAATGGAGATGACAATGGGCTATTTGTTTTGCTGGTCTCTTGATCCGCTGGTATGAAATTTAAAGCCCCATTTACGGATTGTTGAAATCATATCCCTGAATAAGCACAGAATCTATGATATCTATGGTTATCTGCTAAAGAATACAATTAACAAGTAACAAAGGAAAAGTCCTCTGTTAGTTTGGGTCTTTCATACCCTTGTTTTGGATTTTATTAGATGACAACCACTATGTTGAAATTCAAAATGTTGTTGCACCAAAGGATTGTTTGTTGTAATGTACAACTTGACATTGGCATTTTTTTTTTGTGCCAAAAAACAACCACGTTTTCTAGATTTTCATTTAAGACATGAAACACAGGATATCATAGATTTGAAACAAGCTGATTATTACATCCTAAAATATAATAAAATGTAAAAATAAATATAGGAAGAAGCACTTAATTTCCAGTATAAACTTAAATTCATCGAACATAATCTGTTTCAAAAAATATCTGGGCTATACCCAGCAGGAAAATGTGTTAAGAAGAACTTGATAAAGAATGTACATGCTAAAACAAATATGAATGTAAATATAAAAAAAATTGCATGTTGTTGCATAAGCAATAAAAAAGTGTGGTTAAGTAGTAAAAACATGTTAAGATGGATTGACAGCAGGCACAGGTTTGTTTTACCTAGACTGAACATTTGAATAAAAATCAGAATATTTGGCCAAAATGTCAGCAAACACTGTGTAATGGTTGCATACCTGTGAAAGCTTAATCATCTCCCATGCCCGCGGAAGGTGCTTTCTAGTGGTTAAGGTGTTGAACTGATACCAGAAAGACTGGGGTTCGATTCCCAGCACCACCAATTCACCACTGTGGGCTCATGAGCAAGGCCCTAAACCCCATATGCTTAGTTGCAAGTCTCTCTGGATAAAGGCGTCTGCCAAATGCTGTAAATGTAAATGCTTAATCCCTAAATCAGAGTCACAGGGGTCTCCTGGAGCCTATCCCAGCTCTCTGAATAGCAGTCATGGACAGGTTGCCAGTCCTTCACATGGCCACACACACACACTCACACTTACTCCTATGAGCAATGGGAGGAAACAGAGTAAACGCATGCAAGCATGGGGAGAACATGCAAACTTCACACAGAAAAAAAACCTGCTCAAGAAATCAAACCCAGGCATACTTGCTATGAGACAACAATGTTAACAACTAAGCCACCATGCTGCCCCGGGGAAACATAATCATTATTATTACAAATTTTAATTTATTGTTTGCTTCTTTCAATGTGCATGGCTAAAACGTGTTTTGGATTTGACATTTTTAGGTTACTTTTCAGAGTCAAGAAATATAACCTGTCTAAAGAAATGGTTCAAGAAGAGTAAAGCTTTTAGTGATGTAGTATGCTAGTGGCGCTTTGGAAGGTTTACAAGACTAAATGATCTACATTGTAGATCATAGGGCTCATACTAATGAACCACTTATATATAAAAGTTGTCCAAGTCATTCTATTTTCATAGTTTAAAACTTTGATTTAAATAAACTCAAATTATTTAAATGCTGTAATAAAGAATGTTAAAAAAACTGAATGCTGACACTCAAATTCAAAGAGAAACATCATTCTGATCCAGGCACAGATGACGATAGTGTGAAGTACGTTTGTGGAAAACTTGGCCTGAGGTAAGGTTGCTTTTCTCTTACCATCAGAACAGTGTGCCAGGGTGAGGCGTCGTCTTCGCTGGGATGAATGCCATGGTTCCATCTCCTCTGAAGTATATAGAGAACTGGCTCAATGGACACATTGAACCTAGACATCCATGTCACCTCTAGCTGTCCATGCTGGTCTTCTAAAAAGGCCATGTCTTTCCTTGGCTTCAAGGGGACGCCTATGAAACAAAAAGGATACATGCTGGGAAGCACCTACATAATGTTCTACTTTTTCTGCATGCTTAAAATGGTTGGAAAGAGAACATAGAAGTAAATCAAATCAATGATGTGATGTTACAGTGCAACATAAAAACGGATCATTGGTCTTCAGATTATTGGAGCATACAGAGCATACGGATCTAACATTCTCCAATAAACACCAAGAAACCAAAATGCTACTTTGGTGTGCTGTAGGTTGTTATTATTATTGGGACATCTTATGGAATAACTGGCCAGTTTTGCCAGTTCTTTGGGGGAATTCTCAGTGTTTCCATCCGCAAAATAGTCTTGGTTTTTGTTAGGTTAGGATTTATACTAATATCTTTTGGTGATTACAGTTTATTGTAATTGGTGAACAGTGTTGGAAAGATTATTTTTTTAATTAATGGTCATACATACCTTTAAAAAGGTTAATTGGTGCTTGGCAGGTGTGGCCACAGCCATTGGAACAGCACTTCTTTGAACCGGAGCACTCACGATCTCCACTGCAGCTTTCCACGCAGGCAGCAGCAAATCCTGAAGCCCTTTGAGGAGAAGGACAATCGCCCTGCTTTTGCATGTGCAGAGACTGCAAAAATTCAGCACTAGCCACACACTCATGGTGCTTCTTTTTTTGAAAATGAGGGATAAAGAGGGAGACAAAGACAGAGCAGGAGATACTGTGGTTAGAAGCAGACACCCACACATGTTCCCTGACCATAGCGGTTCCGTATGAGACAGAGCTATGCCGTTTGCTTGCAGCGCCACACTTCTGCCAATGCTGGCACCATACAACTTTAAGCCTGAAAGAGATTTGACACACATACAGCTTTGCTTCTGACTACACATCTGGTTGCAGGGTTCCCGACCGAGGCACTCTGGAAACTGTTCATTTGCAAAACATCTCCAAGAATTACTTAACGCAATGCCGCGATGGGTTGATGCAAGGCACATGTTTCTTCCATTGGGTGATTCACACAGTTGTGAAAACAACAAAGCATGTAGCTTGTTTCTAACATAGAGAGCTTGAAAATTACACCAGAGACCGCTTATTTAATAGGTTTAATATATTGTCATGTTACCGTGCCTTTATTTCAAGCCCTTTTAAAAAGACTATCAACAAACTCAAGACATATTCTAGGGAGTAAATATATGTATTTTACATTTACTTTATTTTGCCGGTTATATTTATTCTTTTAATACGAATAGGAAGGGAGTGTAATCAAATCTGAACCTAGGGGCCAATGTGATTCAGTCCACACACACATACGTACATGTGTTCACATAAAAGCTTGTCATGATTTAAATCACAAGGCATCACAGTGTAATTTTTTATGCTGGCTCACAATCTTCCCTGTATAGCTCTCTGATATGGTAAAATTGAATCACAGTTAGACATTTTACCAAACATGAAAATACATCATGTCTAGAGCTCCTGGCTCGGTCTGCTAATGCATCATCTCCCAGCAGGTTAACAACTGTTCTTTGTATCTCGTATTCTACTGTGGTTTGTGTTTATCCTTCTGTGACATACTAGCAATCTGAAACAGACTTGCTGTGTAAAGCTTACCTCACAAAACTTGAGAGAATGAACTCTTCTTGTTTCCCATATTTCATTGCACGGCTGTAGGCACTGCAGACATAAAAGCATACAGAAAAATTTACCAGCCTAACTTAGTTTGTCCTAAAACCAATGGGACATAATGTTTTAAAAACATTAAAACTAAACACTAAAATCCAGTTATAATAAAATTCTAATTTGCTGTGATAGTTCATTAATTTGACATTCTAATTAGTATATGACAATAGTTTTTTTTAGAAATCAGGGTTTTTTTTAGTATTCACAATATATCTTGAGGCTAAAATTAGGTCATGACTTAAAAAATCTTAAAAATAATAGATGTGTAACTCTCCAAAATTAAGGAACTCAGAAATGTTTAAGCGTTTAGCACTGAAATCAACTAAATCTGTACAACATTAGGAGTAGTGACATGTCCCACTCCTAAGTCACTAACACTAAGACAGCAATTCCTGAGATTCTAAGATTTACATTTATAGCATTTGGTAGACACCTTTATCAAGAGCAACTTACATTTATCTCTTTTATACAACTAAGCAATTTGGGGTTAAAGAGCTTGCTCGGCCCAACAGTGGTAACTTGTTGCTGCTGGAAACTAAACCTCTGTCTTCCAGGTATCAGTCTAACATCTTACACCACTGAGACACCATGGCTTTACAATGGCTGTCTCACACACAGAACATATTGAGCTTTTAAAAAAGATTGCCTTTATTTCAGGGGTATTAGAAACCAATAATACTACAGAGAAAATGGAGACCTCATGATATCTAGCCACATGTGAAATACACCTTTGATATACTGAACAAACAATAATTTCCTAACTAAGCCTATTCTAGCACACATAGGGTGAAAGGCAGGGGTATATAGGTCACCAGTCCATCACAGGGCCACACATATAGGAACAACCACATACACTCAGACTTACTCCTATGGGCAATTTAGGATTACCAAATAACCTAATGTACATGTTTTTGGACTGTGGAAAAAAAACTGAAGTATGTTAATTAAATCCACGCAAGGACATGAGGAACATGCAAACTATGCACAGAAAGACCTAACCAAGAAGAATGCTAACCACTATATCTCAGCACCTTCCTTCAACAGTGCTGTCTCTTTGACAAACATATGTAAGCTTAGGATTTATCACTATTGCTTAGTAAAAGAGGGTTAGGTTCCTTAAAATAGGTTCTTTAGCTTTGAAATCATGTTTAAAAACTGTTTTGTTAATATGGACCTGTGTTTACATAATTTTCTGAAGTACGGGAACCACTCTGGTGGCCAGAAATGAGTTTCATTACAAGCTGAACTAGGCATGGTCAATGAAGATCAGTTTAACCTAAGACAATAGGAGCAATACACAACTGTATTAAAAACACATGTACACCTGATCATTTAAGCAATTATACAGTGAGCTAAGAAAGTTGCAGATAAAAAGTTCAAGTGAAAATGGAGTTTTACCTTTGACAGCTGAAAACAGAAATCTGAGCCTATGGTAGACATAAGCTTATTGAAACTGGGTAACCAAAAAAATGCAGATATGTTCATTCTGTGGCAGTAAAATAATATGGACAAAGAGAGTTTACTATAGGTGTGAATTTAAAGTCAATATACATGCCTTTTCATGTGCCTTCTAGGGCTCTTCAATTTATATATTGGAGCTTAACCCTTTTAGGAGGTTACTTTAGGAAACAGTCCTCCACACAAAAGAAACCCCAAAAGAACATAATCATGACCAGAGGCTATAGTGCAAACTTGAACCGCTATGCTGCTATTCAGTGCAAAACTCAATCTGGCTGTCAATGAAAGAAAAACAGTTATTAGTAACTAATTAGATTTACACACTGAGTGATGAAACAGCTGTGTGAGCCACAGATTCATTTCTTACTTTGGTGCAGGAGTGTCAGTTTCCCAAGTATGCAAACTTCTTGTGTGGGCAATAGGTGCATTTTTTTCTACACAAAACTGGGATAGCTTTAAAGAAGAACTACAAGTGAACTAAGCCTTGTAGTGGTAGATGTAAATATCTTCATTTGCAGGGTTAGGTATAATATAGCATCACTGGAGCAAGGAGGGTTAATGGTCTTTCTCATGGACCCAACATGGCAGACAGGTGGTGGTGGTGCTTAAACCTTCAGTGCATTAAACAAGTCAGTGCATCAACCATTTGTCCCAATGTATTAAAGTTAAATTAGTTGTCTTTAAACCCTGTTATAACATGTTTTCATTTGGCCAAACAGCTGTGCTCACACTTTTCTGTGATATTGGCTAAATCTTTTTTTTTTTTTCGATAAGAGACCAAACATGGACTGTTTGTCGATTTCTGAGCATGAGCATAAAAAGTTTAAAAGCCCATAAGACCTGTTGTAGATCTTTAGTCAGGCATTATTTCTTGTGTTGTAAAGTAAAGTAAATATTTAGGGCATGATATGCTATTTAAACTTATACATCATTAATGCTTAAATAACATATCATAAAGCTAAAATGACAGGAATAGGGTGTGTAATAGTGTGTTTAGTCTCAGTCCTTTGGGTCTTTTCTCTTTGCTCTTCAATTCAGTCCCTACTAATCTATCAAACATGTGCGCTCCCGGCAAAGCCTCTGTGTCTACTTTACCGGGCCAGCCCTAGTCATTCATGTCATCTCCAGTATGAGCTGGACAATATTAAGACATCTGTTGTGTGTTATCTGACGGATTATTTCAACATCTGCCACCATCTATTCTCCACTGGAGAGAAGACGGCTTTCTCTTAGCTGATTCCCGCAGAGTGCACTCTGCCTTACGCAAGAAATAAAAAAGGGTGGTTTGTGGAAAAACAGTAATAGGTCTCATTTTACTGCAGAAATTATCACAATAAATGTGTAAATTTGATTTATCAGTCGGACATGCAGAGTCTTATCAACATGGTCTTTCGGGAGGGTTGAATGGGATTTTCATAGAGAATATGTTCTGGTTGTTGGGGAATGTGTGTTAGTGAGTAATGTGTGTGATTGTATTTTTTGGCTTGTTGTTTAAGAACCAAAAGTTTTTTAGGGACCAAATGGTGTGGAAATAGGGGTAATCCATACACAGATAATAAACATAAAGGTGTTGTAAGACATTTTTTACAACCTCAATACCAAGGTTATAGCTAGTCCATCTTTATTTTGTGGGTAGCTACAAAATATTACACATACTTATCTTACATTTTAGTTGTTCAAAAAATCATAACATATGCAATACAATATAGAAGACATGTATATGTGGTATACATGAGCATCTGGTGGTAAAGCCAAGGCCAGCTTGACTAGTGCATGCTCTGCTTCATCTAACAACCGCTGACAGCCTTCATAGGTCACCTTCACACCCAGCACTTCAAAAACTCACCAACCCCCTCTCAGCTAAACATACTCAGCACTCCCAAACAGACAATGCCTGCAAACCATCAATGTGACAACACTCTCTGGTAAGGGTGTGGAAAGAGGGCTAGGGGTAAACTCAGTGCCAATAAAGACCTGTGTATGGCAGCCGGACTCCATTAGGAAAAAAGTTGTTTTACCTCCTGCTGCCACAAAAGCACAACTCCCATATTCATCACAACCAAAACAGGTATGTGCTGCTTAGAAGGAGACTGACACAGGTTATCAACGACTAATTTCTCTAATGCATAGGGCACCATTTTAAAGGACAGCATCTCATTATGTGGTTATTGACAAATGACAGCCTACATCTGGCAGTCGAAATGCAAGCAGAAACAGCTAAGCTTAACCCCAGTAAAACCAACATGGCTTTTTTCCGAACTTAAGCACTAATACATTTGAGAATATTTGTTAAACAATGCTATTGGTGGCTTTATGTTTAAACAAATCAATTGCAATTTGAAATATTATTTCCCTTTTTCATTACAAGACCTGAAAGTTATGTATTTATATGATGGCATCCCATAGGGACGGAAACTGCTTCCTCTGCTGGTCTTTATCACGTTCGCTTAGACATATTCTGTTTCTGAGCAAAGCTGACTCTTTGGCCTTTTTATGCTGTATTGACTAGCCACTGACAGACTGGTCTTGTGGGATATTTGTGTTTGATGAAAGCCACTTAATCTGCATTGACGAAGAGAAAATGCAGATATTTTAGCAAAGCAGAAGTTTCTGGTAATGCTATGAGAAATACCGTATTTAGACTTTTGTAAGCTAACAAAATCATAAGCTTACAATTTACATTGTAAAAGTTATAAGGATAAACAATTACAATGACGTTCTTTAAACAGAAAAACTATAAATTTACCCAAACATTTTTTCGTAATCAACTTATTTTTCTTTGTAAAAATTTTCCAGTCTAGACATTTTTTTGGCTTTGTTAAATTGTTAAACCTTCAACGCATTTAAGTTGCTGTTTTTCAATATAACAACAATAGAAGAACAATTAAAATAATGCTTTTAATTTCAGTGACAGGAAAACAAAAGAGTCATAAGGCAAAACCATTTCATATTTAATGGAAATAACATTAGTTTTAATACAGACAGGTGACAAATAAAAGAAAAACCATCAAAAGAGTATTGATAAAGTTTCAAGCTGGCTGAATAATTTTAACATGCCTTGACATTCATGAGTCAATAACTCTAGTGAAGAGATACAAATTTTTTTTCAAAAGCTTTTCTTTAAACGCTGTTTTGATGATGATACTGTAATGCACTCTCTGTAGTTTTGAGCTGCAGACTATAAAGGTCATAGTTTTAAACCTCATTCAAATTCAAAGTCTTAATGCCCTGTAGATGTGGAAAGGGCCTTTGTGGGCGATCAGAATAGAAACATTTTGGCTGGGCAAGGTACCCACAATCCTACACATAATGATCACTTTTAAATATCTTCATGTAAATCATGTTATACTTAGAATTTGGTCACCCTTTTGACTGATTGTGTACTGTGTGAGCTGAGCTGGGTTTCAATGCTAAAACTAAAAATAGTATAGACCATCGATTAATCAAACAGTCACACAGAATTGTTCTGATTAATGCCTCTGGCTGGAATTGCTTCTCTACTGGCAGAAAATCTTTTATAGTAGGCTGGAGTAGTTTCTCACTTTTTTTTTAAAGTCATTTTTTGCTGGCAGATTTAGGAGACCAGCAACTAAAATCATTTAATCTATTTTGAAGAGTAATGTTTCTTGTTCAGTTTTGTTTATATACCCACAGTATTGTGTTCTAATTGCTATGTTGGTTGAGGTTAGATTTCATCACTGTGATCCAAGTAAAGTCTGCCATGTTCCAGCTGAGGCAAATCCCAGAACAGAAAACCTTTTTCAGAGTTATGTGACTGGAAAGTGACATACTGTATGTACTCAGGCAGGATACAGTCATAGGTTCTTAATTCTTTCAACTAGCCACAGCAAGCATTTTGTTTGATGGAAAAGAGATGACAAAAAACTAAATGCTGCCAGTAAAATGCTAATGCCTAGCATAACAGAGTCACAGTTTTTCCATTTAGATTAAGCCAGGCAAGAATCTGGAATCCTGACTTGGGATTCCCTTAGGAATTTTAGAGTCTGTGTGTCTAACCACAAAGTCCCATCTTTCTTACTTTTTCTCAGTATGGCATATATATAAGGGACTCTTTACCAGTGTGCACTTTTGTCCATGTGCTAAGTTACATGTGCCTGCTGTGATGCCATGGTGCTTGATTGAGATGCCAAACTAGATCAAAGCGGGTATGCATGATGATTTTACCTTCACCTCAGTGATACAGATAGACTAGTGTAGTACGCTAGAGACAAACACCACCATGATTTGTCACGGCCAGAAATGTGTTATTTTTTAAAACCGACCTGGACTATAGACACTGTCGATGATGGATGGTATGTTTCGCAGACTTCAATCATATATATATATATATATAAAATATAAAAAATTATAACAATTTCCAACATTTAATGTTTAAACTTATGTGTTAATCTCAGTTGGCAGTGGCTACTTTTAGTTTTTTAATTGTTCCAATTGATTTATCTAATTATGAGGAGAGTTTCTTAAAAAGGTAAAGTGTGAATAAATTAATTAATTCATTCATTCATCTTTTATACCTGTTTAAATAATAGAATAAATAAATAAATAGAATAAATAAGTTGTGACTTGCTTTTTCAAATATCGACAATTACTTCTTTGGGTGGCTGATTCCTAGATCAGTAGCAAATGTAAAAACCAGTTTAGTCCTCTGAACTACTGAGTGTAAAATTGACAGCTTGGCCTGACCATGAACCCCGACAGTGATGCTAAGCCTGGTTTATTTATTTGCCCTTTGCTTTTTGTTTACATTGTGGAGAGGAAACATCCTCATTCCTAATGCTCTAATCGTCTTTTGATCAGCTACAGCAGCTCAACGAGCAGTTGGAGAACCACATGCTCTGTTAACAATCTGTCCTGTACCAACAATGAGGGGGATGTTGTGAGGATTTTTTTCCAGTTTATGGTTGCTTAAATCCCTACATCAAAGCCAAAGACTAAAAGTTAATTTGAACAAGCCCTATGGACAGAAACTTATACATTTCCAAATCCAAGTTTTTCTGCTTGGCTTTTTCATAACATGGTTTTTTGCTTGACACCCGCTTGTATTCTAAAACAAAAGCTTTTCCATCTGTCACCATAAAGGGTCCTTTTTTGATAGGCGGTGAAAATGATATAATCTGACAATTCTGTCTTTTCCCCTTTGAGAAATAGTACCAATTGCTCAAATGTTTTTATATTATATTTCCCACGTCTGACATTTCTAGACTTTATATTTAATAATTTGCTTCAAGGGGCGTAGTGGTTAGCACAGTCGCCTCATAGCAAGAAGGTTATAGGTTTGATTCCTGGGCAAGGGGTCTCTCTGTGTGAAGTTCACCTGTTCAGACCGCGTTTGCTTGGTTTTACTCCAGGTACTCTGGTTTCCTCCCACAGTCCCACAAAATGTACATTAGGTTGATTGGCGATTCTAAATTGGCCATAGGAGTAGGTGTGAGTGTGTGGTTGTTCGTCTGTGTCTGCCTGCCTTTCGCCCTATGTGTGCTGGGATAGGCTTCAGCAGACCCCCATGTCCCTGAGATAAGGAATAAGTGGGTATAGAAGATGAATGAATGTGCTTTGAGCTAAAACATAAACCTATACTTTTGACTCCTATTATGGGATAAAATTGTTGAATGTATTGTAGACATATTTACATGCAAAACATTCTGGAGAAAAAGAGGAAACCAAAGTGTGGTATTTTTAAACGTTTGTCCTAAAACAACAGCAGGCAATTTCTAGGAACATCTAAACACTTTGACAAAGCTGTGGTATTGCATGTCATTGGTTTCTTTGGTGCCTGGACCATATATAGAATATTCCCCAGAGAGTGCTTAAACATAAAACAGCCAACGATGTAAATTTAGTTGAAATGTTAGGTGGATTATGATGTATATTTCCTAAGAAATAAACCTTGAAAAATTTTGTCAGGTGTTTTAAAATTTTATGAACACACCACAGGTTAGTTGCAGGGCATAAATGCTTTTTCACGAATTTGAATGGCAAATTACACATCCGAGTGCACTTCTGCATAACCCACATTCTATATATACACAGTAAAATATACAAAACATTGTGTAAAGAATAAATGACCCTTAAAATTACCATGGATTAAAGGCATGTTCCAAAAATGACCTAAAAGAAATGGTTTATTTTTTTTGAGAGAGGACATGGGAAATTTTCAGTCATATCAGTGTGACAGTAAGACACATGACTCATCCAATATGGAAGATATTACCAAAGTAATATTTGGGGGGTTTTTTCTTCATTTCCTTCATTTTTCCATTCAATTCATCACAGAACTCATTTTCAAGCATGCAATCCGACTATCACCTCTTGGCCTCGTTTCATTTTGGTTTGAACATTTTTATTTTACCTAAAAAGCATGGAAGGTTAAACGTTCTCAGGCTTCAAAACTACCGTGACAAAAACCATATGTTGAACATCTTTTATTCTTAGAGGAAATGCTATAAAATTCCAAAACAGTTCAGTAAGCGTGCAGTGCTGTGTAATACCTTTACAGCTAAAGAAGCCACAAGCAGCTGAATGTGGCACAGGCTGGTCATTTCAGTGTCATGCAGGGCACCAAGTGAAGTGGAAAACACCCATTGCTTAATGCAGTTTAAAATCAGCAGTTAGCATATGAAAACAATTCATGCTGATCTACTGTGGGAACAGCCTGGGTGTTCTAAAGATCTGCAACACATTCACGGTTACATTGGACCTGCAACTTGGTGTACGCGAGTGAGTGAGTTAGATCAAGCTCAGATCAGGCATCTGCAGGCCACACAACAGTAAAAATGATTGCTTGTTCGTGTAAAAGGTACAAGTAATATAAAAGAGAAATAATGTATTGTCTATGATAATATAAAAATAAAAATTATAATTTTAATTAAAAAGTTATAATAGCCGACACTTGAGGCAGTTTTTCCAATTTTCCAATATCAACATTCTAGGAGGCGGCGCGGTGGCAAAGTGGTTAGCACGGTCGCCTCACAACAAGAAGGTCCTGGG
>JAOTQW010000004.1:9510756-9523324 GCA_026260075.1 Sisor rabdophorus | reverse complement strand
CCAAAAACATGTGCATTAGGTTAATTGGTGATTCTAAATTGCCCATAGGAGTGAACATAAGTAAAGATCTAACAAATTACAAGGAGTTCATTTAAACTGTTAAATCTCCAAAGGGCTGAAAACAAGTGAAGACCACTCTCAGCTGGAAGGATTCTCCCAGAGAAGTGGCCACACAGGAAGCAACCCTCCACCAACTGCCCCCAATGATTCAGCTCAGTGACCAGGCTGGGGGGTCGGGTCAGCTATCAGGCCTGTAGCTCACCTGCCACATAGGGGGATGAGAGGGAGTGATCCAGGCTTGGGTTGAAAGAGAAAAGCGGAATATGTGCAAGGCCTCCAGCTTGCTCTGAGCTGTCTATTAAAACAGCAGGTCCTCTGAAACTAAGGTTAATCGAGGTCTAGAAGTGTGAGAAGTGCGTGTGAAGCGCAGCTACACTAAAATAAATACTGGACATCATCTTTTTTTGCTTAGCCTAGTCACATAGATAAGAGTAGTATCAGGTTCCTTAAACTGTCTGGTAATACTAACTAAATTGATTTTCTTTTAATAAAGGGTTAAACTAAAAATGTGAAACTTGAAAAAGTATCAAACAGGGACCAAGGCTGCATGTAAAAAAGTGTCAAAGTGAACAAACAAGAGCTAATGTCAAGGCCCTTTATGAGACACTGCACAGCCCAGGATGTGAAATGTCTCTCATTATTTTTACAAGAAGCACAACATTTATTTTACCTATTATTGAAAGGACTGTGGGAGAATCACTGCCATCTGTAAGCAATTAGAACAGCTCAAGTGCTCGGTGTGAGAAATTCAGCCCTCATATAAGGAAAACACTCTACCTTTTCAGGCATGTTTAACCTTGCTCCCTTAAGGCAAGCACTAGGAAAGGTAGCCAAAGACGTCTGGCTTAGGCAATTACTATTAACAACCTAAGCATGTTTGCTGGCTTATTACAGAGCAATTAGTGTTGCATATCATTTCATTCTGTAAAACCGCTTCCCAGCGCATTTAATATATATTATAATATTTAATGTAGCATATTATATAGGCAAATGCCAGTACAATATACTGCATTACATTATAATAATGGTATCATTTCTACATTGTTGAAGAATGAAGCATGCCAAACATATCCAGGGATATTGTCGAGACATTGCAATGAACAAATGTCTCATTTAATAAAAAGAGCTCCTATGACCAAGTAAAACAATTTAACATTTAACATTGAAAATAGTCGTTTTCTACATAAGACAGCTGCTTAGTCACTCTCAAAAGCTTGTGTGCAAATACACTGTTTAAATACCTTTTAAAAAGCCCAGCAATGAAAAAGAAGGGCCCTATGAATTCTGAACCCTTTTTATGAATTCTCTTTGAACCCTTCGTAATTTTAAAGAACAGCTAGACATTTGGACATTGTTTATATTTTCACTTACCATATATTTTTGCTCTAAATCTATGCACGCTGTATTCATGAGATTTTTGGAAAATGAAACAATGGTTCAATATGAAAGCAACATATTGAATAAATAAATAAATTTTTGAAACAGTAAAAATGTATTAAACAATATCCTGACCTGAGAACAGAATCTTTTAGCACATAAAATTACCTTGCTTTGTTTTTCGGTTATGACACATGACTAAAGCTGTCAAAACTAAAATCAAAACTTTAAGAGTGAATTTAATGTCATGAATTTAATACATTTGTTTAGAAAAGCAATTAACATATGCCTTTCTTTAATACAACAAGTGTTTGGCTGTAATAAACAGCGTGTAACAAAAAGGTTAAAAGAAGAAAAAGGTAAGAGATTAGCTGCAATAGCAATAAACTTTCTTACCTGTGCACACCTTCTATGGTTTTCGCACCAGCCCAGGACCTCATCACTCTGTGAAAAAAAGAAATAAGAATAATGAATAATGCAACATGTACACAGCAATGTCTTGTCTTATTCCATCATATTACCACATTATTTTGCTTCTCATATCACCGTTTATAAAACCCTGACTTATATTTAAGTGAGAAAGTGGACTAGCCATGGATAAATCAGACTAGATATAAACAAGGAAGTACTAAACCCCAACCCGTGTACATCAACCTTTAACCACACAGACTTCTGGAAAACTAGCAGCCCAGAATTAAATGTGACTAACAAACCTAACAGTAGTTTTGTGCCTGTGTTTTAACCCAAGTTCTTTTTCTGATTTAAACCGAACCATCCTGGACAATGAAATCTATAAAGAAAAACCATAACAATCTTACTCCTATAACAGAATACGTAAGCAGTGTCAGGCATAAACAACTATTTAAAACAAATCACAGAGCACCGCCACAGAATCTGTGCCTCTAAGCAGGGTTAATTACCTCCTTCTAAACACACCCCCCTGGGCAACCAGCATTTATCCTCTGCAAACTCTGCTCATGCCACTTACAAGCTCCCACACTCCCTTCTTGAGGTCTTAATAAGCTCTTAAGGAGAAAAGAATAAACCCATTATGTGTGAGAGACTGTCCTGAGGTCCAAAAAAATTGATCTCGAAAGGAATGTTGGAACGTAAGATCATCCCAAGAGATTACATCACTCTTTTAAATCCTTTTTGATGATTGTTCCATATGAAAAGCCAAACAACCCACACCTAGAAACTACAGGCCAAAAGCAGTAACAGGTTAATATGCCAAGCAGGTAAAAAAAATTAAAAACACAAAAATCAATGTAAATATGTAAAGATTATAGCTTAAAACACAGGACTTAATATTTGTGTATGGGAGAATACAATAAGGCAATTTCAGCATCATTCTAAAAGCATTAAACTTTGTGAGACATCAAAGATACTTTATATTAGATTTTCCATTGAAAACACTGATCACAAATCTGCAAAACTTGGTGTTGCATTTTAGCCAAACTGTATGCATACATTACACACAACACATGGCAAATAGTCTATCCATGACCTCTAGCATACCATCTAGCCGAATGCAAAAATTAAGACAGACACAAGGCCCTAACACCCAACCACATAAGCTTTTGTTCTGCTTGTTTTTTTTACTCAGTTTAGTGGCTTTTTCCACACCACATGCAAACCACCATAATTTATGGGAATTTCATTTTGGCTCTTTTGGCTTACATGAGACAAACTCTTGGCATAGGAAAAGGGAAGTCATTAGATAGACAGCATCTATGAAATAAAGAGCAAAATAGAGGAAGAGAGAGAACGAGAGGTACTGTCAGATAGGCTATGTTAAGCTGCGTCACTCAGCCTGACGACCGCCCTCTTTGTTCTTAGCCCCTATACCACATGTGCAGCTGTTTCAGCTCGGAGCACAAAAGAAAAAACTTCATACCGCAAAGACACACTCGCCAACATATCTAAACACATTTTATGACAACTGACAGCAAAAATGTCGCGTGAAATTGTTGCAGGGTTTAACCCCTCAGGGCCAAAGCGATGGTGGATGAGCTTTAAGTTTTTACATTTAACCTACTAATTCTGCCATTACACTGATCATTAAACAACAAGGTTTGATTGTAATAGTTTCTGTCTGTTCCGTTTTCTCATCCCCAAATACCAAAACAGTACTGATTCTTGATCTTTGCTTTATGAAGCATGATGTTTAAAAGGAACCACAATCAAGCAATTTTAGTTGACTGCTCCAAAACGGAGAGTCATGACTGACTGCAGCAGCTGAGCGTTTGCAGCCTTTTATGTGGAAAGGAAGAGCTCATTTGGAAATAAGAAAAAAGAATGACAGAGCCCTGGTTATGAAGACCTTGTTTAATAGGGTCATCTGACAGATGCAATGACCTAGGTACAGCTGAAGTTACAGTTATATGCAACTCTGAGCTGTGTAGTTACAACACTTTAGCTAGATTTCAAATAATTGACAGAAGCTGATGAAAAACTAAATTCAATTAACATTCTGAAACATGTAAATTTGCAAAACATGCATGGTTTATATCCTGAGTCAGAAGCAGTAAGTCATAATTCATTATAGAGACACGTAGCGGAAGCAGAATTAAATAATGGCATGGAAAGCTGATAAGCGCTCTAAATAACTATTTGTATTAAGGTTTCAACTTGGAGTTGGCATGGCCTAAACTAGAAGTGGTTTTCTAATTTAAAAATAAAAACACAGAAATAGCATGACTAGTACTATTATTGTGATTCCTCGACTTTAGTAAAACTACTAATTTTTAAATTAATTTTTGTTTTCATTCTCAGGTATTAGTTTTGTTTGTACCTGTTTTTATGGTGAATGTATTGAACAGTCTCATGTTTATGACCTCATGGTCCCCTATGCCCATATAAAAGTCAAACTAATTATGTGTTTATATCCTTATCTGCATAGATTTTAAACATTATTACATATAATATTTGGTCATATCCCTACCAAATGGACAAACAGAGAGCAGCAGACAGGCATGCAGCATTTCATGTAATAGCTGAATTTTTAATGACCAAAGCTGTAAAATAATTAAGTCATCGTTTCTCTATAAAAGTCATATGATCTGTAACTATTTTGGCAATCAAACATACACTAAAAGCTTATTTACTTCAACCCACAATGCATCTTGACTTCGAGTCATACTTCAAGCGGCATAATTACACACTTTTGTCTCTGACCCAAGTCACGTCAGCATTTCATGCCTCCTTGCATTGGCCTGATTATGATGTAGCAAGTGGTGGAACAGACATGACAACATTTCCCAGAACAAGAATTACAAGCGGCTTTTTTCACAACAAAAACATTCTGGTCCTTCTGGTTATAATATTGTTATTACACTGCCATAGGTAGAGATTGAGGCTTTCTAGTGGCTCTTTCTAGCTCCTTTCATCCTGTAAACAAGTATTTGAAAATACAGCGTTTTTGGTGTTTTTTCTATAATACTTTTGTGACTGCACACACACACACACACACACACACACACACACACAGACACACACACACACACAGACACATTTAAACACCGCTAACTAATTGCTTTTAAAGGTTACTGGAAGTTTTAAATGTGTAAACATTGTGCATAGAGAAAAAACTGTGCCATTTGGACAATATGAGTCAAACACCATAGGAAAACTTCTGTTTTACGAATGATAAATAAATTGTACACTTTTTGTATTGTTATGTAAAGTTAGGTGTCATCAAATGATTTTCAGGGTTTTTAAACATCTAAGAGAAAAGCTGCAGGGCAAATAAAGCTTTCCTAATTTTTCCAAATTGTATTTATCTTCAACAATATGTTAGCAAATTTAAGACAACCAAACAGTATGCCTTTAAGATGGAAAAAGAGTTTAAAAAACACAACTAAAGTAGGTGAAAAGGTTTGAGACTATTGTATTAAATGACTCGCCGTCTGAATATCTATCAAATTTTCTTTTGGCTGAGTTATAATATCTGATCAAATTCTCCACAGAAACTGTGATTTAGTTTCATGGCACTGTCTTCCCGAAGGGCTTAATAAAGTGTGTGTGATATCTTATAGTTTGACCTGAAGAAAATCCTTTACAGATATTGGATATTTTGCGCTTAATTACATGACAAAATAAATCAATGGCTGAAAAAGTGTGTAAAACTTCCAGTATGTACTTTTAGGTCATTTCCAGATTTATTGCACTGGACAGTCTTTTAAAGCCAAACGAGTAAGTCAAACAAAAGTAAGAATAAAAAACCATTTTTTTGTGAATGATAATTATTAGAGGCATTAACTCTTGTAATTTATACTTTATAAACTGCTATTAAAGAAATACTGAGGATTTTAACTATATACAGAATGTAAGCGCTATTATCGTAGACGATGTTTGTTACTTAAAATATATTTATTTAATATCTATCAATATCTCTAATTGCTTTTTACAGAACTGGTTTGTTTTTTATTTCCAAGAACTTTAGCAAGAATGTTTTACTGTCTTTAGTAAAAAATTAAATTTTAACGCAGTGACATTTGTTAACATGTTTTCTTTTTAAATGTTTACTGACAACTGGCTGTAATCAACAGAACCTAAACTATCATTTTGAATAGTATAGTAAATATCTTTTGTTAAGGAAATGTAAAGAAAAGTGCATTAAGTTATAAAAACTGAAAATAAAGGTTTTCTTTTTTACCTCTATGCTGTTTACTTATAGCTTTTTAGTTTGTTCCTTCACCCATATATGTTTATCACAGGGGAAATCAGAACAAGAAGGTTGTGGAAGACAAGAAAACAGATGAAAGAACAGCCTTTGCTATGGGTGCTGCAGTTGTTCAACCTCTGAACTGATTCCCTACCACCCACAGAGGAGACATCCACGTGTGACCCTGAGCTTTACATGAACCATTAGGTGCAAACTAGAAACATTTGAAGGTCACAATGCATTTGTAAAACTAAGAAGGGGGGGCAAAGCATGCTCTCGATGTGGAGCTTCTTCCCAATGTGGATGTAATCAGGGTAATTTTAAACCAGAAGGTCAATTAATTAGCTTGAAATGCTGCAAAAAAGATGAATGAAATTCCTGAGCAATGATACTAAGACATTATCAATTCACTTTAGTCGCTACCTTCACATAGGAATGCTACTATTTATTTATTCTGGTTTGTCAGCTTGTCTCGACAGTAAAAAGCTTGCAGAGCAACTGAAATCTGGCAACACGAGAGAGAAAGAGAGAGAGAGAAAGAGAAAGAGAGAGAGAGAGAGTGGGAGAGAGAGAGAGAGAGAGAGAGAGAGAGAGAGAGAAAGTACAGAAAACTGACATAAAAGAGCACTTTAGAAAATTAGGCTACACACCATTTGCTTTGAGTTCAGAGGGCCCCCCTCTATTAAGGCAAACCCAGGTGGGCAAAAGGAAAAAAACTGCCAAAAGATTTTAAACAACACTTAATGACTTCTCCATCCACCAAACTCAACACACACTTCAGTCAACCGTTAGGTTCACTAAACATTGTAAGAATGTTTTGCCAGTATGACAATGTAATGTATCATTTTACAGCCAGCACCTGATGATACATGATCAAATGAAGGTGATATGATCGCATGGCAGATTTTTTTATAACTTCATTTTCTTAAAAAAAAAAATACAAATAATAATAAAAGAGATTTCATTATTTTTAAACGTTTACTTGTAAATGTTTTATATTGTGAAAATGAAGTTATAAAAAAATCTGCCATGCGATCATATCACCTTCATTTGATCATGTATCATCAGGTTTTGTTGGCAAAAATCAGGGAGAAAAATGTATTGTGTTACATATTATGTATATCATATATAATATGTAACACAATGTTTACAAATTTTGTTATATAATATGTAACACAATGTTTATTACTTATTATGTATTCTTATTATTAGAAGTATGATATTATTATAGGGGCTATTATTATCATTGTAACGTTACTAAACTATTGTTAACGTCACATGTATTAATGCTTTATAACCACATGGTTATGATTGAATGCTACAAATTGCAAAAAGTTTCACTCCTTTTATTTTGGTTTAGTTTTTTTATATAAGTTTTATGAGAAGCATTGTCTATTTTTTTATTAGTAAGTCCTCCAGGGATACAAATTGTGTTTCTCCTGTTACGTTATGCCCTAACAAAATTCTTGCGTTAGTATATTTGCGTCAAATAAGCCGTCTTTATGGTTCAAGGCAGTCAGTTGACAATTACAGTACCCATGTTTTTGAATAATGTAATAAATGACCTGAAGGCGTCTGAAGGCGGAGGTGAGCTGAGTGATGTGCAGCGTGAGACAGCGCGAGGTGCAGCGCGCGCTGTTAATCTTCTCCACCGTCTCTCCGTCTTCAGCACCGCTCTTGCGCGCGACGCTTAACTTCATAACGCAGCATAGCAACAGCGGAAAAACTGCGGACACCAACATGCTGTAGCTGTCACTTTTCGCTTGACAGTATGTCCTGTACGACTAATGTTTCTGTAGCTCTTTTTTTGGTTCAATCTGCGTAAATCCCACCTGAAATTGGAGAGTGTACTGTGCACGCGCCTCAGAACTAAATAAGTGCAGAGTCGCCTTAAGATAGACACGCCCCCCACTTTCCACACACACACACACACACACACAAACACACACACACAGAGCCATCTGTTTGAACGTGTGGCACTTTGTCCCTTTACAAAGGGTTCTGGCAAAAAGAAAGGCGCTCTGATCGACGCCTGTCTGTTACGAATCAAAATATTAGAAGTATTAGATTTCATTCACAAAAGGAGAAAACCTTAGTGCAAGTATTGAGCTGCAAGTGTACATCTGATCAGGGTTGTGGTATACCTGGACCATCACACCCATATGTGCGGGTTTCTTAGCCCTCATTTATACCGTATGTATCAATCAACCCAATTCCGATCGTTTTTCCTCAAAAAATTGGATGTAAACCAGATAAGTGCGTTAGCGTCGGTCATGTAAGCAGACAATTCGGATTTTTATCCATCAATGCAAGTCAGTAAGCGGTGGTGGCGCATGACGTCAACTCAGGACGCATTATTTTCGTCCACTAACCGTTTTCATTCATTCATTCATTCATTCATTCATTCATTCAACTTCTATACCCACTTATTCCCTAATTTTGGTCAAGGGGGTCTGCTAGAGCGCACATAGGGCGAGAGGCAGGGGTACACCCTGGACAGGTCATCAGTCTATTGCAGGGCCACAGACAAATAACCACACACTCACATTTACTCTTATGGGCAATTTAGAATCATCAATCAACCCAAAGTACATAGCATAGGAGAGAACCAAAGAACCTGATGGAAGCGAAAGGAAGAACATGCAAACTCTGCACAGAAAGACCCGGGAATTAAACCCACGACTTTCTTGCTATAAGCCAAACATGCTAACCACTACACCACGCCACCCACTTACCGTTTGTCCCTAAACCAAAAAAAATAAAACAATATCAAAAATAAAGATATTTAGTTAGCACATTTGCCTCACAGCAAGAAGATTGTGGGTTTGGTCCCGGATCTTTCTGTGTTCTCCACACGTTCTCCATGCCCTCTGAGCTCAATAATAAGCGGGTATAGAAGATAAATTAATGAATGATGATCTGCAGTGTAAATGCAGCCTCATTAAACAATCAAAACAATTTCAGAAATGTATTATTTTCTAAACTAGAAGGCTGCACCTTCAATGTTTTTTAGCATGACATGTCTACAAACCCATGAAGGCCTATGAAGCAATAGTGTGTCCAAACACATTTAGCATGACCTGCACACAACATCAGTCCTTGAACTCACAAATTCTCTTGAGGCTGAACAAATGAAAATTCCCACCGCCGTCCTCCCACAAAAAGTAGGATTCATTAAATAGTACATACCTTTGGCCCTATAGTTCAGAAAGGTTGAAGAAAAACAGAAAACCCCGAGATAAACCCACATGCAGCCAGAGAAGCCATGAACATAATCTCCACACACACAGTGGGTTTGTAGCAGTAAACCGAGCTAGGGCTTGAGACTGTGGACCCCGAGGTGTGACACAAGAATGTGCCTAATTGGTTTGTATCATTTCATTCAATAACGTTTGACTCAATAAAAGTTAAAAAGTAAAGAAAAACTTATGTCAATAAATAAATGACAGCATTTGTTGAAGTCGAATTCCTCCGAAAACCCAGAGAAAAGGAGCCGCAACAAAACCTGCCCCTAAGGGTACTGCACGGTACCTTTTCTTGTCACTAGGGTGGCACTCTCAAACCCTATTTTTTACTTTAAGCAGGGATCTTTAAGATGGAATTGTTCATGTATCATACTATTAAGCTTCATAATAGATGATAATTACAGTCTAATTCTAAAACCTAAATCCCCTATTAAGGTTCTTTATATCAGTAAACAGACATAAAAGACATATGCTTGAGGCACAAGCATATTTTTACTTTACTTTACCACAAGCTTTATGTTGTTAGAGATTCATACACGCACAGCTTGACCTATTCAGATTATTTCCCTTCATCATTTGCTATCTGGACACAAGAGTGACCATCTGGAGTACAAACCTAAAACATCTGGCTAATCCATGGCTGATTTACTGCATAGCACCAGAAATATAAAAATGATAATACCTACCCATTTGCCAGTAATTTTGTAGGTGAAGCAGAAAGGATAGAGAAACGTAAAAGTCTGAAGGTTGCAAACACTTGCAGGCATTTCTCAAAGGAATCAGTATGGCATTGAACCTGATTTACCACAAAATATGTGCAATCATGTGTAAAGCATATAAATGTGGAGTTATTTAGTTACCAGGTCAAGAGTGCAATGGTAATGACCTTGTGTTACATTTCTTCAGGGAATAAAGATACACAAAGATATTCGGCTGAGCACAGACATGCACTATTTTGCTAAAAGCAGATTAAATAAAGAGACATGCTTTTGTAAAGTATAAAAAAGCCACATAAAGAACAAGGTAACACAGTCCAAACATCTCAAGCAGATCTTGCCTGAGAGAAATAGCTTGGTTTTAAATCCTGGAATTGTGCAATTATTATTACTTTATTGTTATTTTTCTGAGGGTAAAAAATTAAGTTTTTATTTATTTGCATTAAAAGGTCCTTGGTGGTGTTTCTGTGTATATTCACAATCCCACTGGGTTTTTTTCTTTTTATAGTGACCCTAAAATATCTATTTATGATATCTATTTAAAAAAAAGCTTTTGTTATCGTACATTTAGGATACATTACTTATTATATTCATCACCTGTAAAATATTTTATGAAATATATTTTATGAAATATTTTACTTGATATTTGACCTGTCCAGGGTGTACCCCCTGCCTCTTGCCCTATGTGTGCTGGGATAGGCTCCAGCAGACCCTTATGACCCTGAGTTCGGGGATAAGCAGGTATATAAAATGAATGAATGAATTAAATTAAAAAAGAGAGAGAGCGAGAGAGAAAGAGAGAGAGAGACAGAGGGGGAGGAAAACAGATAGAGAGAGCGAGAGGAGTGAAGTGAAATAAAGTGTAAATATCTACTTTAAAGGGTAATTATGGTCAAATTATTTGGCTTAGAACATTTTTTATGTTTAACAATATTAATGTTTGCACAAAAATTAAATATAAAGTAGACATATGCTTAAGAATGCCACCTTAATAACCGGATTAGTATTATTTTTATTTCCAATACAAAAGATTGTTAATCATTATTTTTTTTAACACTGTACAAGGTTTAATGTTTTTTTTTTCATAAAACGTCTTACTTCTAAAAAAACTTTCTCTGCTGAAGAGATTCTGCCCCCTCATGTGGTAAACGAAGGACACTACACATCAAGCTATCCTTATTCATGCTAACGACCAAAGGGTAAATTTAAAGGAGATGAGTCGATGAAGGGGACACTACTATAAAGGGGACACTACTACTAAATTTCTTGTCTTTTTCTTATTCATACAACATGAAAGTTTTTAATAAGACAAATGGGTTATTTATAGAACTTGGCAACCTGCCCAAAAAACAAAACAGCTTTTTCAAAGCTGCCAAAGTCCAGATAAACACACTCAACATAAACAAGTAGCTGACAGCATATAACACATACGCCGATAAGACCTAAATATATAGTGATTTTAAAAGAGAGGAAGATGATGATACGGATATTGTGGTTATTTGGCCTGGTGCATTTTTGGATTGTCATGGCTACACATCTGGCACCTGTTCCCTGTGATGACAAAAGCGTAATGAAACTCGCTCGACTTGCTGTAAATTACATCAACGAGGACAGACAAGAAGGATACAAATTTGCTCTTAACAGACTTTTCAACGTTCATGTTCATTATCAGGTTTGATTTGACTTACTTACTTAACCAAATGTTAAACTTAACTTTACTAAATGTCATTGAACATAGGAAATAGAAGAAAATTTGGGGAAGGGTTGGCAGAGTAATTAAGGTGTTGAACTGATATCAGAAAGACCAGGGTTTAATTCCCAGCACCACCAAGACACCACTAAAGGCTCCTGAGCAAGACCCTTAACCCCCATTTCCTCAGTTGTAAGTGACTTTGGATAAGGGAGTCTGCCAAATGCTAAATCTTTAGTTGTTCTTAAGAACAATAGTGCACTGAGAGGTTAAAAAATACTTTAAAATACTAAAAAATATGAATTGCACAGTACACTAAACACTAAATAAATTAGCTTTTTAAACTGCAAAGTCTGCGATGGACTGGCGACCTGTCCAGGGTGTACCCCTGCTTCTCGCCCAATGTAGGCTGGGATAGGCTCCAGACCCCCATGGCCCAGAAAAGTTCGGGTATAGAAGCTGAATGAATAAATGAAACTGCAAAGTGGTGGCCGATGCCCACATGTACAAGATGTTGTCCCTTGGATCAATTCCCTGCTTTGGTCTTTCTAATCCCATCTGTCTTTCCATCTCCCCTGTTTCATCCCACTGTCATATCAATGAAGTACAACAATAGCAAAGTGGTATTTCACATTCATGAGGTAGATAATAACTAAATTATTAGCCGAGTTTATGGTATAAAACATCTATATGTTTAATATATATAACATATGTACTGTGGGGAGAGTGTACAAAAGAGGGGAGAGTGTACAAAAGAGGGGAGAGTGTACAAAAGAGGTGAAGAAGCGAGTGCAAGCAGGTTGGAATGGGTGGA